>JAQQSK010012236.1:0-11958 GCA_028658325.1 Potorous gilbertii
GAATCAAGAGAAGCATGAAAACGTAAACAGCAAAGAGAACTAAAGTTGAACTATTTACATTCCTACATGGAAAGATAATATTTGTAACTCTTGAAGCTTTTCTCAGTATTTGCGTAATTGGAGGAATTATATACATATACATATATACATACATATATAATATATATATATATATATAGACAGAGGGCACAGGATGAGTTGAATAGGAAGGGAGGATATCTAGAAATAAAATTAAGGAGTGAGAGAGGAATATATTGGGAGGAGAAAGGGAGAAATGGAATGGGGCAAATTCTCTCATAAAAGAGGCATGAAAAAGTTTTTTCAATGGATGGGAAAAGGGGGGATGTGAGAGAGGAAAAGTGAAGCTAACTCTCAGCACATTTGGCTTAAGGAGGGAATAACATGAAAATCTATCTTACACTGTAAGAAAATAGAAGAGAAGGAATAAATGGGGTGTAGGGGGATGATAGAAGGGAGGGCATATGGAAAGAGGCAATAATTAGAGGTAAACACTTTTGAGGAGGGACAAAGTCAAAAGAGAGAACAGAATAAATGGGGGGCAGGATAGGATGGAGGGAGATATAGTTAGTCTTTCACAGCATGACCATTATGGAAGTCTTTTGCATAACTGCACATGTATAGCCTATACTGAATTGCTTGCCTTCTCAGTGGGGATGGGCGGGGACGGAGGAAGGAAGAGAAGTTGGAACTCAAAGTTTTAGAAATGACTGTTGAGAATTGATTTTGCATGCAACTGGGCAATAAGAAATACATGTAATGGGGTATAAAAATCTATCTTGTCCTACAAGAAAAGAGAGAAGTTGGTAATAGAGAAGGGAGGGGTGTCATAGAAAAGAGGGTAGACTGGGGGAAGGGGTAATCAGAATGCACAGTGTCTTTTGTTGGGGGGAGAAAATTTGGAACTCAAAATCTTATGGATATGAATGTTGAAAACTAAAAACAAATATGTAAGTTAATTCTTAAAAAACAAAACAAACTTTGGTATTTTACCACTATTGCTAAAACCTATAAAGAATGTAAAGTTATGCCATGTAGGATTAGTATTCATGTACAGAACAATTTTACTTTATCTACCCTTATTGAAACAAGCAAAATCTTTTGTGTTTCTCACTTTTATTCAGTTTCACTATATTTTTTCAATTGATAAAATGCAGAAAGGAACATTAATCCTGGGGAAAGGTGGCCTTGGATTCAATATCTTCTGGAGAAACTCAGTTTTCAGTCAGAGCAAGAAGATAGAATTTGAAGTGAGAAGATCTGGGATGAAGGGAAATTTGTCAATGACAAAGTGGGATTCCAGAGGCTATAATGGAAGAGGAAGGCAGAGAATAATGTGAATTGTGGAGAAGTAGGGCCTGAATATCTAGGGATGAAGTAAGGTGATTAAAAAATGTTCTCTGCTGCAGATGTAAGCTCTGAACCACAGGGATAAGTTGCTCTGGAGCATGTGAACCATAGCATAAAGAAATAACCAGCTGATTGAAGTTTTTAATCTTCCAGGTAGTTGTGATCACTACATATGTAGGCAACAATGGGTGGCAGGGGGGTGGTGGTGGAGTGTGTCTTATTTTTCAAGCTGAGCATTTCAAACACCTAGGATCTGGACACGTAGTTGATAAGTGGAAACAATAGAAGCTGTCTGGTCATCTGGGATAGTTAATAACAAGTACTGCTGAATCCTAGGGAGGTTGGATTCATTTGCAATGCCAGCCTTAGAGCTACTTTATAACCCTGAGGAGGAGGAAGTACACATAAAGACATGGGAAACAGTAACCAGCTCCTAGTCCCTGAGTTTCTAGAAATCTGCAGAGGCCAAGTGACTTGTCTAGGATCATAGACACTAGTAATGTCAGAACCAGAACTAAACTCAGGGGATAAAACTGACCAAATATCTATTTAGTACCTATTTTGTGAGTACTGTAGTAGAAATGTTCATAGAAATTTTAGTTCTCAGTTGTACTTTTGCTTTTTTCCAACAAATTGTCTGTCACCACTTTGGTGATGGAAATTAGTTGTGAGATATTCTTTTCTCATCACTAATTTTACAAGATAAAGGAGAAAGATAAATGGCTTTCATTTGGAGAGCCACACAGAAATTCAGGACATGTTCTGGCCCCTCTCATCCCCTAGATACACATGGGGATTCTTATAGGTTACTGTTGCAGGATTGTGGTAATCAGAACCGTGGGGTGAGTCATAGGGATTGCCAAGGACTAATAGGACCAACTTGTGGGACAGATAGACAGACAGACACACAAACACACACGCACATGCCCACACACACACACACACACACGCCAAACTCCTGATAAGTTCCTTTCTCCTCCATAAATGGTAAAGAGAGGAGGGGGAGAGTCTCTTCCCTTAACTGTCTAGCTCATCCAATTTCTGAATTGCCTCCCTTCCAGGAAGGGAAAGAGTTATTGGAAAGGAGAATATTAATAGAAAACTGGAAATTTGGTAGCCATTAATCCTGACTTTTGAATGATTAATGACAGAAAGCAGGGAGAGTCAGGAAAGGGAAAGAGGTTTTGAGTTTTTTTGCCCTTTAAAAGACAGAGAATTTTGATTTCTCTCACTTAGAGCTGAAATGAAGAGTATATGTTAACTTTTGTTCTTTTAAGTGGATAGAGATAGGCTACAGCCCCACCCCTCCTTTTTCATCCATCACCCCTACAGTCTAATATAAGCTACCAAGAAGAAAATAAGTCTCCTGTAGGGAGAGAGAAAGAGGTGCTGAGGTAGATCTACTTTAAGATCCAAAAATTTCTAATATCTAATTCCAGATCTCACTGAAAGGGGTGTGTATGTCGAAGGGTAAAAGGTTAACAAATGTATATTGCCATAAAATGACCAATATACAAAGGGATCATTATCACATATCCAGATTTCACATTATCACATGTTCAATTTAGATGCTCCTCCTCTCCCCTTTTGCCTATGTGCTAATATTAGGAGTGGAATCCCAAACTTCTTTCCATAGGAAAGTTGGATGTCCTGCCTGCCTTACTGCATTTCACCCAGTTCCCTCCTCCTACTCTGTATTACCCTGTGCCCAGTTGTCCTCCCATGAAACACTGAGGTTGAAAGGGGTGAAATATAGGGGTTTACTTTGGGTGTTAAGTTATTCTTAAATCTTTATATTTGTTTCAGAGGATAGATCAAAATGGTCCAGAATACATTTTAAAAGTTTGCCCCTTGCTTCCCCCCCACCGAAATGCTAGCTTTCTGACTTTGACTCTAAGTTTATGATGCCCAAAGTCATTCTTTAGAAAATTCAATAGGTGTATTTCCTAACCAAATTGACCAGATTTTCAAAGAACATTGAGTCAGATGTAAGGAGTGCCACTCGTAGATTTCAATGAGAGTTTCTCACAAAAGTAAATGCTTCTTTAGTCCAAATCATCTTAGTAGGAGTCACCAATTTAGGACTCTTACATCCCTAAAACCTCCTGGATGAAAAACAAGAGCTCCTCTGGTGCTTTTACCAGCATTTGAACAAGTTAAGTGATTACAGATGTAAAATTTCCCAGTTACCTGAGTTAAGTACTAAATTCTCAGTACTAAATTTTGTTAAATAAATAACTTTGCTTCAAATGAGTCCAGGCAAACATTCTAGGAGCAAAGGGATAAGCTCAGCTTATACTCATGTGATAAATACAATCCCTATAAATTTTTAAACAATTGGCCTTTAGGTTGCAGGGCCAATATCTCACATGTTCACTCACTATTTATCTTAAACAAAAACAGAAGAAAAATTGATAGGAAATGTAAATATATTTATGAAATTTGATGACATATACAATTCATATAATACACACATATTCATACCTTAAGATATGTGTATACATGAATTTGTCCACATATGTATGCATGTATACATAGACACATGCATTCCTGTATATCCTCCAGGTTGTTCCACCTTGCCCTCATTGGTACTTTGCCCACCCCCCTTTCCCTTCCAACTATTTTTCATATTCTGTCTTCCCCCATTGGAATGCAACCTTCTAGGGATTATCTTTTGTGCACACGTTTATTTTGCCTAATAAATATCTCTCTCCCTCTCTGTCTCTCTCTTCCTCTCTGTTTCTGTGTGTGTGCGCGTGTGTGTGTGTGTGTCTCTCTCTCTCACACTCATACACACACATATACACAATAGTTAGTGATATACTACATACATACATATATAAATATATATTTATATGTGTGTATACATACATACATACATACACATATATATGTATATATATGTATAAGGGAGGACTGGACCTATAATTTCGCTGTTGTAAGGAGCTATAGGGACAAACTACCAATGCAGATCTTCATCTTCTCTATAATTTACAATCTAAGAGAGTTGCCTGAACCACTGAGAGGTTAAATGACTTGGTCACATGACTTCAGAATTAGAACTTGATTCAAGGTCTTCCTGACTCAGAGAATAGTATTCTAAAGGCAGTTGCTCACTTACCATGAGAAATTCTGCATTATTCTGAAGTCTGAAATAAGAGCAACCTTGAAGACAAATTTGATCTCAAGAGAAATATGGGAAACTGAACTGTAACGAGCCAATTAAAAGCCCTAGTTTTACCTCTCTCATGCATGTGATCCTTAAGAAACTATCAAAAACAACATCACTAAAAAACGTAGAGGGATCCAAAAGTGAAAAATACTTCTGGGCAAACAAAATGCTTCTGGGCTTGTTTGCCAAGATTCTGAGGCAATGCACCAATTTATTTATCTTATTGACATGTGATGGTCTTCAAGGGAAGGTAGTGTTTTTTGGCAGAGACATTTCTTAAATTACAAGAATGTGCTCCATATCAAAGAGGTGAGCCAATTTCTACAAAGGAAGGTGAAAACAGGAATTTCTTTCCTTATCATAAGAGGTGTCAAGACTAGGGAAAGTACTGACAATTGCCTATGAAATATTATCCTCTCTCCCCCTAAAATTCTCAGTAACTATGTATAAGGTACTAGGAATCCTGTTTGGCAAGGGAAGGGAGAGGGTGAGAAGAGCTTTTGGAGCATGAAACACTTGAAGAGGCAGACTTGGCCTTGGGAGGCGGCTACAGATGGAGAGATGGTGGGTTTCAGGAGGCCATGGAACAATACAAAATCACCTGAAACTTGTCAGAAGAAAGGCAAGTGAAAGACAACCTGTTATTTTTCACTGTAACCTGGTACTCATAAGCACTTAATCAATGTTTATTGACTGACAGAAGAGTGACTTTAGAGAAGCTTTGCGCAAAGGCATGGATAATTATTCCATGGAACTAGAAGGTACGGATGCTTCTGCACCAGTAGAGGGAGGGAATGCCTACATATTTGGTTTGTTGTTGTTTGGTTATTTGTCATATTCAGCTCTTCATGACCCCTTTGGGGACTTTCTTGGGAAATACACTGGAGTGGTTCTTCTTTTGATTCTTGTAATGGTAATTTAAATGGGAAGATTTTTTCCATTCATTAATAGGCCTATGTGACCTGCTTAAGTCACATAGAAGCCTAAGTCACGTGAGTTTTACTCACATGGAGCCTGTGGTAGGAGGATTTTGCTGAAGGGGTGGAGTAGGAAGTGTGGAATAGGAAGAAATGGAGCTAGAGCAGAGATGAGAGAAAATTGGTCAGAGTCTAGTCAGAGCTAGGAAGGATGTAGGCAAGTAGGCAGCTGGTTAACATGAGTGAGAGAGCTTGTATGTGATTTTGTTTAATGAAGCCTCTTTGTGATTTGTTTAATGGAGCTAGTTTGTGGGAAGCCTAGCAGGGGGAAGGCTCAGGGCTGGTGTTGTTCTTTGCATTGTTATTGTGTATAGGTTTTTGTTACTATGATGGATTTGGCTTTCTGGTATCTGAATAAATGTTTTGATTCTGTCTTCCAGGTGAAGAATCTCTTCTATTTTGCAATTCAGAATTGAACTGGGATATTCATGGTGGCCATAGGCACCGTGAATATCATGTTGCTACTACACTTCTCCAATTTGGGAAGATGGATCCTCCTGACTGCAGATCCAGCACTGTATCCACTGTACCATCTAGCTACCCACAGCCTATGCAGGAACTACTTAATAAATGTTTATTGATTGGCAGAAGGGTGATTTTAGAGAGGTTTTGTGGAAAGATGTGGATTATTATTCCATGAGTTGAGATTATATGAATGATTCTGCACCAGTGAAGGAAGGGAGTGACCACATTTCTGGTTAGGATATCATCAAATATAAAAATAAATGTAAACTATCAAATTAAATATTTTCATATTTAGTATCCTGATTAGAGAGGTAGCATGGCAGAGCAGATAGACATCTGGTTTCAGAATCTGAAAGACATGATTTTAAGTCCCTACCTCTGACATAGCCAGATTGTGTGATTCTGAGCAAGGCCTTTAACCTTTCAGTTGTCCCAAGCAAGTCTCTAAGGATATAAACTGTACAGAAGATGACAAACTGTATTAGTAGAGGAAGTACTTTACCAGGAACACTCTACACCCATGAAATCACAGGTCCAGCTTCAAAAATAAAAATGTGCTTATGATGATTGTTTCTAGGGCTAACATGAGTAGATATTTGAAGGAAAATCACAGGACCTTTGGTTTAGGACTGGAAGGGACATTAGAAGTCAGCTTATCCAACCTTTGTGATTCAGGGAAGAAGAAACTAAGGCTTAGGCAAGTTAAATGACTTGCCCAAGACCAGGTAGAAAGTCACTTGCAGTTCTGGGTTTCAAATACTGGACTTGTGACTCTGAATTCAAAGACAGCAAATCTGTATTCTGCTGGAAATAGCGAAGATGTGAAGCATTCTTAATATGTCCCAAAGTACTAATAGACATATCATGATCTCAAAAAAAGAATGTTTTTCTTCACTGCCCTACAAGTTATAAATTGAGTTATAAAGGAATTGAAGACAAACCTTTGTAGGAACCTCATTCATTAACAACCAATAAACAGGCTTTGGACTGAAAAACTCCTCTCAGTGCAGGAGAAGTGATAGAAACAAAGATCAAAATTTGATCAGATGTTAACACCCTGTTGCCAGGCCTCTTTGTTTATTTTCTATGTAATCATACATTTCTTTTTTGTTTCCTTACTTTTTTCCCCCAGCTATAAAACTAAGAGGACTTGCATAATGGAAGACCTTGCCAAAGTTCAGGGTGATCCTATAGGATATTTCTGAATCTTGGCTCAAAATAGACAAACTCTCAACCCTAATGGATGCACTGGTTTGACAGAACTATCAGTTCTCTGCTTTAATCCAGAGCTTTAATACATAGTGTGTTCCCGGTTACCTGGGAAACAGTAACTCCATCCAATTGGCATCATATTTCAAGTTTGCCCCTGAGACAGAGTGCATTGAGAACAGGGTGAGTGAAATAGTGTTCTGAAGCAAAATGATTTCATGCAGTTAGATGTGATAAAGGAAAGAGGTCAATTTGGAAAAGACATAGCTAGCAATGCCTCTTTTGGAAAAACGTATGGGATCTCGGGTATGCTAAAACTCATAGATTTATCCCTCTTCACTGGACAAGTTGTATAGTATGTCTATTACTGAATGAATGGGGAAAATCCATTGCACACAGACTAAGTGTATGCTTTTCCTAAATTAGACTTGAGTGGTTCCCAGCAGGACACCAATTCATTCTATTGCTCTTGTATTTGCCTGTATTCGTATAGTTTATTTTTATAAGGCTAACTTGTGAAATGTAGGAATTGATTTTGTGTTGGGAAAGAGATTGACTAGATCTTAAAGGATTAAAATAGAGAGAAAAACTAACAACAGAATTTTGGGTCTGAGAATGATTAGGGTAGTGGTGCCATTGTTAAAGAATATAATTCCTTTGCTATCCTATGCTGCAGTTATAGTGGAATACTTAATAGCTTTCTAGTTAGTCTTTTTGCTTCCAGTTTCTCATCTCCCTAGTTCATTCTTCACATAGCTGGAAAATCATGTTCCTAATGCACCAGTCTGACCATGTCACTCCCATGCTCAAAAGTCTTCAGTGTTTCTCTGTTGCCTACAGGAAATGACACAAACTACTCAAACAGACATTCAAGACCCTTAGTAATTTGACTTCAATATACCTTTTTATATTTCTTCACACATTCCAGTTCATGAAATTTATATTCTAGCTAATCTAGTCTACTAACTGACTGACTCTAAAATCTCATCTTGTTTTCTCCTACCTCTGTGCATTCACAGACCAGAATACAATTCCTCCTCATCCCTACTTTTGATATCTTTTTTTCATGGCTTAACTTAAACACCACTAAAGCCATGACTAACTCTTTGGATCTCTAGGGAAAGCAACACAAAATAGGATCACAAGTAAGGAGCACTAAATGTGCCCTCAAGTCATCTTTGTAATTGGGATGTGAACATAATCTAAGAAGTAATTAAGATAATTTCAATTATTGAGCGATGAGATCCCATAACACCACCATGGAAAAGAAGGAAATAAACATCTATTAAGTGTCTTCTATGTCCCAGGTTATGTGCTGAGTGCCTTATAAATGTTTTCTCATTTGATCCTCTCAATAATTGAGAGTTAACTGCTATTGGTATTCTTATTTTACAGTTGAGGAAACAAAAGCAGTCAGAGTCTAAGTAACTTGCTCACATAGATAATATTTGAGTAAGTATTTGAGATTTGATCTCAAATCCTCCTACAAGTACAGATCTCTGCACTATCCACTGTATCACCTAGTTCCCAACTAGCTGAGAGGGAAAGGAAATATCTCAGGAGGCTGATTTCAGGTAGACTCTAGAACCACCTTAGTCTACTGGTGGGGAGTCTGCCATACCTTAATGAAAAGGGTGATGGTCAAGGAAGGAGCTCCACGTGTATGCAGCCATGGTAGTAGGTAGAAAAAGGGGTGAGAAAGTGCTCCAAACTAACAAATTATCAATGTAACTAATTTTTCTTGCTAAGTGAATTAAGGAGCTTATGAGTTGTCGGAATATAAATTAAAATATAAACTTGGACAATTTGAAAATAGCAATACTTTGATTTTTTTATTCCATATATGTTTGGTTTGCTCAAGGACACAGCCCTAGTTGCCTTGCCCAAGTTATAGCTTTCACTATCACCTCTTTCATGAAAATGTTTTTGCTTTTCATCTACACACTCCGCTGAAGTTATTCTTACCCTCCTTAGATTTTTATAGAGAGATTTACCTATATTTCTCCTTTTCCCCTATTACACTGTAACTTTTATTCTACATACTTATTTGTGTATGTGCCCTATCCCTGCTCCCTTATAAGTTCCTCGAGGTTCAGAATTTTGCTATTTTTAATCTTTATGTCCACAGTACCTGGCAATTATTGTGCACGTAGTAGGCATGAATTCTAAGTGAATTATTGTAATCTAGACATAAGGAGTGCTATGATCAAAATATGAGGGAAGTTGATTAGGAAGAGCAGAAGGACTTGAATATGGATACAAATGTTGCCATACTTGGACATTCTAAGCTAAAGGTGTAGGAAAAGAAAGAATCAATTAATGTGGAAATCTTTGGGATTCTGAACAAAGTCAAAGAATGAATTTAAGGATAAGGAATTTGAATTTAGTCACTACGGCTGTGTATGAGGAGCTCCTTCCCAGAGATCAGCATCCTCTCAGCTAGTTGCAGCCAGGTGATACAGTGAATTTGTAAGGGAATTTGAAGGCAGGAGAGAGGAGAAGAAAGAGAAGGTCTGCAGATGAAGGGGTGAGTCCCTTTACACACTCTTTGTGAAATTAGATTATGTAGAATTCAGCTAAGGTCATAGGGAGCTCAGAGAAGGTCATAGGGACATTTGCCTGTTTGGTGCAAACAGTGTGATGAAGTTAGTAGAAAGCATGATGGAATCAGAAAGGACTTAAGTTCAATTTTCATTTCTTCCTGTGAGATCTTGGGCAAGTCATTTAAAGTTTCTAGGTGTCTTCATTTGCAAAATGTACAGGATGAGAATTGAATGGATGATGTTTAAGATATATTACAGCTCCAAATCTCATGATCCATAACCCCATGATCCTTCCTTAGAAGACTGCAGGTAAAGCACATATTGATTATCTTATAGAGAAGATTTTTCTCTATGTGTGAATAAAATTAGATAGATACAAAGATTCCTTTCAACTCTCAGATTCTTTAAGTGTTTAGTGGAGACACAAAGCTGCAGAGGCTGGGTGGTATTGATGAGGGCCGGAAGTGGGGGTAGTGAGACCCCCACAAAGACCAAGTTACCAGGAACAGACTGGCTGGAAGGAATATGTGAACTCAAGCATTGTTGAGGTCAAGGTAAAGATTTATTATGCTTTTCAGCGGGCAAGAGTTCTTAGGGAATTTGCAATCTTAGCGGAATATAGGTAAAGTGTATATAAGATACTCCACAGTAAAGTATGTGCCAAATATTCTAACTAGATGTTTCAGGGTAGTATTAGGGAGTGGTTAGTTCTTAAAGAAATGTGCACTTTTGGTATCTACTGCACAGGTATTTTGCTCAGAGTTCATTGGGAAATAGTCTGAAGGTGGGGGCTACCTAGAGGTGTCATTTTAGGCCTAAAATGTCACCAATTCAACTTATGGTCAGCATTGCCTCAGGAATAACAGGTTGCTCTCATCAATATCATGTTAGACAAAATAAATATAAGGGAGTATATTTATGTCTAAGTGTAAGATACATATGATTGGTCAGTGAGTAGTAAATGTTGTTATCACACAGTGAAGTTCAGACTAATAAGTTCTACAGGTGCAGCTGGCTGCTGTAGCAGGAAGGGAGATAATGGTTGTTGCTGGGCAGGCTTTATCCTTGGTCTGGAGAGAAACTTCCTGGAATAGTATACTAAGGCTGGTAGAAATGTGATTTTTAAAGAGAAATGTGATTCTAGAATTGGAATCCAAGAACATGCACCCAAGCACCCCATCAGTATCAGATTTTGGAGACTTGAGCCCAATTTTAGGAGGAAGTTTAAATCTTACTGTGGTGAGTAAATGAAATAAACGTACATTCTCTGAGCATAGTCAGTTTAACAGTTACAACTGTTAATAAAGCATGTCAGAGAGAGGCGGAGCCAAGATGGTGGAGTACAAAGACTCACATATGCTAGCTCTGAACCCATAGTCCATGGATTTCCTCTAAAAAGAGCTTCCAACAAATTCTGGAACAGTAGAAGCCTCGCAGCAACACAGTGAAGGATATTTCCGTTCCAGAGAGCCCTGAAAAACTAATCCCAAAGGTCCATCGTGTATGGGACGGGAGCGGAAACCTTCCCTGCCCTGCCCTGGCCACGCAGCACTAAGAGGAGTAAGCAGATCCGAGCAGGCTTCAGGGATGGAATCTCTAGCAGCCACGAAGGTACCTCCACCCATAGACGCACAGGTCAGTGAGAGAGACATTTGGACAGGCTGAGAGGGGAACGGGGTGTCTCCATAACTCGGGCCCCCTCGGGAGGCAGCAGCAGAGGCAGGAAGCAGCCAGAGGCTCCCAGAGCAAGCAGAAGCTAAGCAGCAGCTCCATTACAGAAGGTCTGTCCCTGAGGGAACTGAGCCTGGGAGGCAGCCCTGTCCCCACCTGAGAAAATGATTTAATCTAACCCTGAATAGCAGCCAGGCCAGCCACCAAAAGCCCTGAGGCTGGGGAGCAGCATTTGAATCTCAGACCCCAAGCACTAGCTGGGTGGGTGGAGAGGACTCTCAGAAGTCAAGTAACTGGCTGGGAAAATGCCCAGAAAAGGGAAAAAAAATAAGACCATAGAAGGTAATTTTCTTGGTGAACAGATGATTCCAACCTTCCTCTCTGACGAGGAAGAATAATGCTTACCATCAGGTAAAGACATAAGAGTCAAGGTCTCTGCATCCCAAACATCTGAAATCGATACCCCATGGGCTCAGGCCATGGAGAAGCTCAAAAAGGATTTTGAAAATCAAGTCAGACAAGTGGAGGAAAAACTGGGAAGAGAAATGAGAGA
>JAQQSK010012237.1:0-11957 GCA_028658325.1 Potorous gilbertii
CTTGAAAGTCTTCTATTTCATTAAAAGACCACTTTATACTCAGTTTTGCTGAGTGGGTGATTCTTGATTTTAGTCCTAGTTCTTTGATTTCTGGAATGTAATATTTCACACCCTTCGATCCCTTATTGTAGAAGCTGCTAGATCTTGTGTTATCCTGATTGTATTTCCACAATACTGGAATTGTTTCTTTCTAGCTGCTGGTAATATTTTCTCCTTGACCTTGGAACTCGAATTTGGCCACAATGTTCCTAGGAGTTTCTCTTTTTGGATCTCTTTCAAAGGTGATTGTTGGATTCTTTCAATATTTATTTTGCCCCCTGGTTCTAGAATGTCAGAGCAGTTTTCCTTGGTAATTTCATGAAAGATGGTGTCTAGGCTCTTTTTTTGATCATGGCTTTCAGGTAGTCCCATAATTTTTAAATTGTCTCTCCTGGATCTATTTTCCAGGTCAGTTGTTTTTCCAATGAGATATTTCATTTTACCTTCCATTTTTTCATTCTTTTGGTTTTTTTAGCCTATTTTTCAAGGTGTTATTTTCCTTCAGCATTTTTGGTGGGTTCTCCTTTAGGAAGGTGTTGACCTGCTTTTCATGCTTTTTCTGAATCTCATTTCTCTTCCCAATTTTTTCTCCATCTCTCTTACTTAATTTTCAAAATCCTTTTTGAGCTCTTCCATGGCTTGGGATCATTGAATATTTATTTTAGGTGTTTGGGTTACAGAAGCCTTGAGTTTTATGTCTTTCCCTGATGCTTAGCATTGCTCTTCCTCATCAGAAAGGATGGGAAAAGATATCTGGTCACCAAGAAAGTAACCTTCTCTAGTCTTATTTTTTTTTCACTTTTTTGGGCATTTTCCCAACCAGTTACTTGACTTTTGGATCCTTTATCAGGAGTAGGGTATACTTTGGGAATCTGTAAAATTTCAGTTCCTCCAAGGTGTCACAATCAAGTGTGTATCCTAGTCTGGAAGCAGGAAGAGATTTTAGTGTCCAGAATCTCAGGAGTTACCTCTCTATAGCCACCTGACCTCCAGTTCCACCAAGCCAACACTGGGGGGCTGGGATTCAGTCAAGCTGTGGAGACAGAGCCTCTATTCAGTGCAAGATAAAGTCCAACTGCCTTAGGGTCTCTACACAAGGCTGAGGTAAGGCTCAGCTCTTCACTGTCCCCAGGGGTTTTTATGCTCCAACAATGGAGTGGTCTTTACCTGCTGCTTTGCAGCCTCTGTGGCCACTGCCCACTGCTGGAGCTATGGGAAGGTCCTTTTTCCTTCCCAGGCAAACTGAAAAAACCCTATCACTGACCATTGGTGCTTGTTGGTTGAGGGATCTGAGAACCCATTCCTGCTGGGACTGGGGAGATTCTGCCCCTGAGGGCTGTTCACAAGCTGAGTGGTTGCCAAGACTAGGCTGGGCTCTGCTCCGCGTGTAGTGCAACAGACAACAGATGCTTCCCATGGGCCTTTCAGATCATCCTGGGCTGGAAATCTCCCCCACTCTATTGTTCTCCACTTCTGCTGCTCCAAAATTTGTTGAGAGCCCCTCTCTACAGGTATTTTATGGGCTGTGTAGGGTCAGCCTCCATATGTGAGTCTTTCCACTCCACCATCTTGGCTCTGTCCCTAAAATTTTCTTTTATTTCAAGGATGCATATAAAAAATGTCAAGCAAAGGATTCTATACTCTAAACCAGAGAATCTCTCTGCTTCACAAAGGCAACTCGAGTTTTACTTACTAAGAGTTTCTCAGTTATATTGACTTCTTTGCTGTGGCATTTAAAATATATATATACATATATATAAATTCTACAACTATAAACATCAGAGACAATAACTTTTCTTTTCTCAGATTCTAGATCTTGGTGAGGTTTGATATAGAACCATTATAAATACATGGAATATCATCAATGAATTTGTATATTTCACTTAAATCTAATATTAATTTTGAACCTTCTTGTAATTAGTCAATGGACACAGAGAGCTGATTTTGAAATGATTCCTACTCTACTACTAAGAAATAAAGTAAACTAAGGCATTAAAATTTAGGGGATGCAAAAGAAAATTGAATGATTCAAGACTGAGTATAAAAATGTGTTTATTTTATATGAGAGGGAATTTAAAAAACATCATTTTTGTCATATTGGCATTGTTGGAAAAAAAAAGAAAGAACTGAGCTAACCTTGTAGAAAGAGCAAAAGATCACCAATTAAATTGTTAATGAAATAACAACAAACCTTATTTTGAAGTAGGCAAACCTGTTCATATAAGCAGAACATTGCAATACGCTTTGGAAGTGATAAAAAACAAATATGGACAATATCATAGAATATTATGATTCGAAAGAGACCTTAGAGATCATCTAATCCAACCCTTGATTTTCAGTTTAAGGAATGGAGACCCTGACTTATGTAAGTATCAGAAGATGAGCTCAAACTAGGCCTTTTGGCTATGAGTACAAAGTTCTTTCTCTTGTATAGCATGTATAGCATGTATTTCTACTGCCTCTATTGAATAACAATTAAACTTAAAAGTAAGACATTGGTGGTTTCACTGGTATCTGGTGGACTTTTCTTCTGAATATTCAGGACTCATATTGGATTAAACTGAGGAATTTAGGCTTTCTTGTGGTCTCTTTTATTTAATCAAAATATAATTTGCATACAAAAGTAAAATATAAAAGAAACATTCTGCCTTAGAGCGAATGTTAATGATAATTGTTTCTCTTTGGCACAGCGACCCTGAGGGTCTACCCCTCCCAGCTCAAGTTTTAATTCTAGTTAAAGGGGGCCATCCCTTGACTCAGAGGTGGCTATCTCACTCTGAGTGCCTGAAAAAATATTAGCCTCAAAGTGTCAGAGTCTCCCATTGCATCCTGAGTCATCTCCAGTCATTCTGATGAATATCTGGTCACTGAATCCAGATAGATCCAGAGGATCTGGAGGAGAAAATGAGGCTGGTGACTTTGCACAACCCTCCCTTACTCAAAACAAAGTCAATTGCAAGTCATATCATCAATTCCCTGATGTCATGGTCCTCTTCCAAAAGGAAAGACAAACACTATACTATCAACTTTTGAAATTCCTTTGCCAGAAAGATTTTGAATAATTTAATTTACAAAGAACCAATGAATGAATAGTTAAGCTCTAAATAGCCATTATTTGTGTTGCCTATAATTAATCAAGAAATATTTCCTTTACTTTTGGCTTATCAAATTGATAATAATGTTCACATTCAAAAATACCACTATACTGTTCACATACTTTACATTTCATCTGGGCCTTATCTGACCATTTCTTTGTCCTTTGAGTACCAGCTTAGCCTCATTCAGGGAGGTAGGATGCCTATTTTGAACACTGATCCAGAATTTTCATAGTTAGGACTATGATATTCATGTTGATGAAAAATTTTCTCCTGTCAGTAAACTCAAATTAATGGAAATGGGTGCTAAATATATACATATATATATGTATATGTATATGTATACATATGTATACATATACATATACATATACACACATACATACACACACACACATACACACACATATATATATATATACACTACTGTTGGAAAATATCCTCTAGAATAAAGGAGCCCTCATAATCAATAAAACTGTGAAAAGTAGCAGTCAATAATTACAGAAATTAATTCAGGCTATTCACTGGAAGGTGGAATACTGAAGCTCAAACTTGAATACTAAATACTTAAAATTAAATACTTCAAAAATTTTAAATACCTAAACTTAAATACAAAGTAAGAAAAGGACTCATTGGAAAAGACTGTGATGTGAAAGACTGAAACAATGAACATGAGCTTGGGCAGAATTTCCATGACAATGGAGGATAGAAGGCCTGGAATGCTATGACCCATGGAGTCACAAAGAGTAAGACATGACTGACTGACTAAAAAACAACTAAAATTTCCATTTTACAAATAAGAAAAATGAAGCTCATAAAAGTGAGGTAATATATAAATGGTCCCTACAGTTCTTAGCACAGTGTCTGGCATTAGGTTCTTTAGAAATGTTTACTGCCTACTGACAATTGACTCAGGCAGTAATCCTGCAGAGATACTCCATCTGACACTTTCTCCACTATAACATGTAAAAAAGTCTTATATTTTTTTTAAAAATTTAACTCAATCTGCTTATTTTTTCTTTTTCTTTCTCTTTTTATTCTCTAAATCAGGGCCAACTTTGGAGGCAGGAGGTGGCAACATCAAAGATTATCATATACTTTAGGGGCTAAAATGTTAGTCCATTCAATATCATTTGCACAAAAATGTTTAAAAAATACAGGGCATTAACTAGTCTTTGAGCATCATAATCTCTTCTAAAACACACTGACAGATGATTTCTGCCTGACTATTTGAGATTCCTTCACTATGTGTTTATGGATTTCTTACTTGTCATCCTTCCTTTGTTCCTATATTCATCATTTAAATTAAATATAATAAAAGGGCACTGCTGTCAGTAATCTGTATTTATTAAATATTTCTTGATCACTCTGCCTTTTCTGCAAAATGACTATAGTAAAACTCACCACAATACGGATATATCCCCCTTTTGTTCCAACAAGAGCTTATGTCTCTGCATTAATTTCCTTTCTTCTCTGCCACAGATAATTAATAGAAGATACTGGAAAGTACTTAACTTTACTTCAACCTATTTGAAGTTTATTACCCCTGTGACTCATACATCACAACCACCCAAAATGGATAAATTGTAAAATCTACAGTAGTAAATCTCCACTTCAAGGACTACTACTCCCAAATCTCCTAGCAGTACGTTTTGAGACTGCCCTCTCTAATAACTTCATCTCCCACAGAGTAAAAGCTTTTAGTACATTGAAAATGGAACACTGTTATTCTTAGCTATTTGATTGTCAAACTTCCAATTCTGATATGGTTCAAGTAGCAGCTCTTGAACAGAATGTTCAGTAGGCCCTTTTGAAGTCATTAATATCAGACATTCCATTTTGACATTCAGCTGTTTAATGAAATTGTCATTTGATTTTTGGAAGAGAAACATATTTGACTTCATCAGCATTACTAGGTGGCTAGAATATGAAATTAAGAGTTATAGTAAATGCTCAGTATTTGAATATTTTGCAACCTGTCTCAGTTCTGTAAGTATTGCTAATGATGAAAAAATCTTTTCCTCTCTATTTGTTCTCTCATCATCCTAGTCCAGGTCCGTATAATCTTATATCATGACTATTTCAACAGGTTCTTTGTCACTTTCCTTTTTTCTATTTATTCATGCCCTCACTCATTCAAAATGCAATGAAGCTGTGGTTATTTGGTGTGAGTGGGTTACAAAACATTACCAACGGGGTAGCTGGAGAAATAGTTCAAAATGTCAGCAAAGAAATGTATGAGTGCAAAAGAAGGGCCACTTGTAAATACAAATAGACTATTGGACAACTGGTTTTATGTACTTGTAATGGCAAGGGAAAGTGAAGAATGCTGATGACATACTAAGTGGATGCCCTGTAATGATCATGTAGGGAGACATGGACTAGAGTGCCACGAGGTGAGTAGGCTTGGATAATGGTAATCTACATCTTTGGAGAGAATGTCTGTGATGACACCACATATACATTAGACTCTTTTGTGTCATGATCATAGGTACTTTATGCATAAATGCATAGCATTTTTCTCTACTCTTTGATCCAAACTACATAATGCTGTCAGGAGAATCAATTCAGTTTTCATCATACTACATAACGATGCAAGAATTTATATATTTTCATACAGTCTATACCATCAAATATAATCCCCTGTCTCCTCTTTCATTTTTTTTGCATTATCTGACACAACTACATAATCAAGAAGACCTGAATTAAATTCCTTTCTCAAAGCTTTGCTAGTTTTATGGCCCTGGAAAGTTCCTTAGCTTCTTGGAGCTTTAGAGTCCTTATAACTAAAATGTGGATCATGATAGCACCTCCCTAACAAGATTGCCATGAGGATTGTATGGAATAATATGTGTAAAACGATGAACAAATCTTAATGTTTATTTAAAAACATGATTAGCAATAGTTAGATGGCATGTGGAATAAAGTGCTGAGGCTGGAATCAAGAAGATCTGACTATAGATCTAGTCCCAGACACATACTTGCTGAAGAACTTTGGGTAAGTCATTTAATTTCTGTTTGCCTCAGTTTTCTTATCATAAAATAATAGCACCTATCTCCAAGTATTGTCATGGATATCAAATGACTTTATTATTGTAAAGTACTTAGTATAGTACCTAGAACATAATAAGAGCCATAGAAAAAGCTACTATTATTATAGAGAGAAAAAAATAGAACTTAGGAAAGAATGTAAGAAATTTTGTATCACAAAAGCAAAGTCAAACAAATATATTCTCCATTTGATCATTCCCCAAATACATTTATTATTTTTATAGTCCAAGTGGCCTTAGCAGTTACATCTATCATCCATACATACAATATAAGGAAGCTATCCTCAAGGGGTTCCAGTTATCTTCTCATTCACCAGATATCCCCCTTAATTTTCATTTCAATTTTTTTGCCAATGATGTTCATTCTACTGGAAACTCCTGTCAAAAATTCACTGGTCCCTTCATGGACGAGATCAAATGACATTCCCTCTATCTTTGCTTAGTGTATAGCTTTAAAATATCTCCAAATAAAATGACATTTTGTTTCTATCACTTATAAATCACTTGCCATGATCTATCCTATTTTATCATATCTTGTTTTCTAGGTCTCCTGGACAAATAAATTGTGCTGGAGAAAGATTGAATTATAATATTATATAACATTACAAAATAAAGCTGGTAATATTCTTGGAAGAAGGAAGGATTAAGAGAGACAAAAATGGCATGGAATTTTAATCATCCAAATTCTATTGATTTGAGTTCAAGTTCTCCTGAAATTCATTCTGACATATATTCATTCATTCTTTTGTAAGGGATTGTCCATATGGATTTTCAGTAAAGATGAAGTTTAGAATGGGCAAAAAGGAAAGCCAATGACTAGTAAAGAAACCCTTAACCCTTCCTGGATTAAAAAAAAAAAAGTACTCAACATATTATGAATTACATGAGGCTTAAATAGTTCAAATGTATATGAAAAGGTTAATGGAGAAAAATTTTCTTATCACCAGGAAACAGATTATCCCTGGTCATTCACACAGATTGGCTAACTGGCTAATAATCAAATATAAATAAAGGAAAATGTGATCTAAACTAGAAGGATTATCCAATAAGAGAGGCTAGATTTCTCCCATGCTGTTTTGAGGGAACGAATCTCAGAGCTGCGGCTATGAGGGATTTAAAGAGTATGGATTTCTTTCAATATTATGCTGGAGTAATGTCTTTGCTGAAATGTGTGGGGCAACATCCAGTATAGACAGAGATTGGAGGTAGTGGAGGTGACAAGTACCCACTTAAGAGTGACCCCCACAGGATCTAAACTTGTCTAGTATAGACAAATAGTTTTATGAATAGCACAGTCCCTAAGCAAGGTTAAGCAACCTGAAGAACAGAGGAGAGAAACAATCATGCTCAGATGGTGGAATATCCTATCTAGTCTGGCCTAATAACATCCCAACCCAATGAGGAGAGTAAGAAAATAATTGACAGTTGTTTTTTTTTTTTTTGACCACCTACTATTTCAATTACTGTGCTAGGAATTGATGTCACAAGGATTAAAAAAAAATAAGTTTTTACCCTCAAGGGGGAGACAATTCACTGGATTGATACTTGTCCTTAAGGAGACTATATTATACTGTTGCAGATAAAAGATATATAGTGTTAAAATATTATAAAGAAAAGAGTGATGAAAAAAAAGAAAGATTCAAAACTATTCCTCCAGGATAATGTTAGGTTAGAGACAATAATTTTTCTTCTTCAAGGGTAGAAAAAGAAGCACTCCAAACTTAACTTCATTAAAAGCTCTATTGGAATCTCAAATTTTGGAAATCAGTTGTACAACTACTAGCGCAAGTTAGATGGAGGATAAGAGAGAGATTAGAATTTCCTTACCTTGTAGCTGACATGTTTGTAGACATATCCTGTTACTACATTTATGTATTTTTAACAACTTTTTATATGCACTATCATACAAATCCATGGTATCTGAATTTTTCAATTAAAATTGTGTTTTCAGAGGATTCTGGGAAGATGTCAAAGCAGGTAAGAAAATTCCAAGTTCTCAAGATTTCTCCCCACAAAAGATATAAAATAGTACCTCAGGATGAACAAAGAGCAGTAAAAATAATGAGATAATAAAGGGTAGGGGCACAACAGGGGTCCTCCTGGGGACAATAGGAGAATATAAGAAGAAAAATCCCAGGACAAGTTCTGAGTTGGGAGGTTGTCTCAGCCATCGCATCACAGAAAATTTCACCCCTGGGATAATGAAGGGAGTAGGGCATCTGAGCTGAGAGAATTTCTGCTAATAATGGACACCAGACCCATCTGTGCTGCAGAGTTGGGGTAGGAGCAAGAAGGAACCAGCACATGCTGGTAAGTGTGCAAAAGAAATGGGACAGGGATGCCACTGGCTTGGGCACATACAGGAGACTGGAGGCTTTGTTTCTAGTTCCAGGTCAGAGAGGAGAACTGAAGAAGAGGCACCATATCCCATACCCCAGTACTAGAAGTGATTACAAAAATAAGCTGCTACTACTAGAGAATAAAAAAAATGTGCAGGCAAAAGGAAAATAATCCAACCAAAGATAATTACTATAGCAATAGAGAAGACTGAGAATTGTCTTCAGAGGAGGATACTGAAGCAAAGAAACTGTCTTCTAAACTCAATTATGACAAATGGTCACCTTTCTCAAAAGAATCCATAGAAGAACTTTCAAAAGACTTAAAAAGTCAAATAAAAGAGATGAAGGAAAAACTAAAACTAAAAATAAAAACAATCCAAGAAAAACAAGAAGATTATGAAAAGAAAGTCAACCAAATAGAAAGGGAAATCTAGAATCTTAAGGAAAAATATAACTTTTGGGAAAAGAGACAGAGATTCATGAAATATCTTAGAAACCAACAATTCCTTGCCTTGATCTGTCTCCCTAAAGCTATTTTGGTGTTCTATTAGTGTTTTCCCCCACTAACTTGTCCATTGATGATTACAGATTGGGTTCTCATTCTTAGTCAACCCTCTCAGACTACAAACTCACATGAAAATTTCTTTAAAGAATGCTCCTGACAAATTTTGAAAGCATGGGTGAGTGACATTACATTGATAGAAAACCTCAATAAACTTCTGGTTCTAGGAGCCAAGATGACAGAGTGATCTGTAACTGCTATCTCCCTCCCCTTGTTCACCTTGATGAGCCCAGAGAATACCTCCCTGGGAAAACCCTGGAAGAATGGGAGCAGCAGAATGTGTTAGCAGACCTTTAGCCCATGAGGCTAGAAAGGTCGCTAAGCAGGGTCCCTCTTGCTGTGGCTGAAGGAACCTGTGCAGGACCCGAGCTTTCCCAGACAGCCCCACCTCAACCAACCAGGAGAAGATCCTGAACCCCAGAGGGGTGAAGCCAGTGACCACCAACAGCAGGACTCCAGGTATGCTTCAACATTCTAAGGGAACTGGGAAAACATTAGCAGAAAACAGCTGAATTTTCCTATGCTCTAGCTCAGCAAAAGAAACCTCCAGCATCCAAAACAACCCTCCCTAACACTTAATAAGCTAACTCCAGGGTAACTGCAGGGAAAACCCCAAAAGATCTCACCTGGCCTATGCTTTGCAACACCAGTCAGCTCAGCACCAGGTAAGCTACAGCATTTTAGCTTCTAACTGAAATAACCAGAGACCACAACACACAAAGTCTTAAGTTTTAGGCACAAGAACTGGGGAACAGACCTTCCGGTGCCACAGACACAAAGATTTCTTGGCTTAAAAGCCAAGAAAAGGGTTATGATTATGAGTAAGAAGCAAAGCAGTAAAGAAAAGACCATAGAATCTCTCTATGGAACAAGGACCAAAGTACAAATACCGAAAAGGTCAGCATTGAGACTATAATCCCATCTGAAACTTCTGAAGGGAATATGAACTGGTCTGAAGCACAAAGAACCTTCTTGGAAGAACTCAGGAAGGATGATAAAACCGAATTAGAGAAACAGAAGAAAAACCAATCAATGACTTTAAAAATATGGAAGAAGAAATAACATAAGAATTTAAAAGGACAATTGGACAAATAGAAAATGAAGCACAAAACTCAACTGGTAAAATTGAAGAAATGGAAAAGGAAGTACAAAAACTAACTGCAGAAAGTAACTCCTTAAAAGGAACAATTGAACAGATGGAAAAGGAGATGCACAAGTTAACTGAAGAAAATAATTTGATAAAAAATAGAATTGCGCAAGTAGAAGCTAATGAATCTACAAGATATCAAAAACCAACGAAATCAAAAGAATGGAAAATTAGGAGAAAAAGTAAAATGTCTAATTGGGAAAATAACTGACCTGGAAAATGGATCCAGGAGAGAAAAATCTAAGGACTATTGGTCTATCAGAAAGTCATGATGAAAAAAAAGACTGAACAATACCATCCAAGAAATCATCAAGGAAAATTGTCTAGAATTCAGACCCAGATCAAAATAGTCATCAAAAGACTTCACCATTCACCTCCTGAAAGGGATCCCAAACTCAAAACACCAAGGAATATAATTGCCAAATTCCAGACCTATCAAGTGAAGGAGAAAATATTGCAGAAAGCCAGAAAGAAACAACTGAAGTATCGAGGAGCTACAGTCAGGATCACACTGGACCATGCAGCTTCTACATTAAAA
Source organism: Potorous gilbertii (assembly GCA_028658325.1). Lineage (NCBI taxonomy): Eukaryota > Metazoa > Chordata > Mammalia > Diprotodontia > Potoroidae > Potorous > Potorous gilbertii. The sequence goes on from JAQQSK010012237.1 coordinate 10,771, forward strand.
AAAATCAAAGGAATTGGAATATGATATTTGGTAAGGCAAAGGAGCTGGGACTATAACCAAAGATAAATTACCTAGCAAAGATGAGCATAACATTACAGGGAAGGAGATGGACATTCAATGAAATAAGGGATTTCCAGACCTTCCTGATGGAAAACCAGAACTCATCAGAAAATTTGATCTTCAAATGTGGGTCTCAAGAGGTGCATAAAAAGGTAAACAGGAAAAACAAACAAACAAACAAAAAATTGCTACACAAAATGGGCAAAGTGGTTACATCCATATAAGGGGAGATGATACTTGTAATCTTAAGAACCGTATATTTGTTATGAAATGTCAAAAAGGATATACATAGATAGAAGGAGTGGGTAAAAATTAAATGATGTGATCATAACAAATGTGATTTAAGCATACAAAGGGATTGTAAAGGGAGATGTGAAAGTGAAGGGGCAGAAAAAATAAATTCCACCACAGGAAGAGGCACAAAAATATATTTCAGTAGAGGGAAAGAGGGAAGGGACATGAACATTGTTTGAGGTACTCTCATCTGATTAGCTCCAAAGAGGGTACAACAAACTCAGTTAAGCATAGAAATACAATTAGCTCTAGAGTCAATAGGAGGGGAAGGGGAAATGAAAAGGCAGGGGAAGCGAAAAGGGAGGGAAGAAGTAGTAAGAGAAAGGGGGACTAAAAGGGAGGGGGACTAAAAGAAGTGAGGGAAGAATGAAGAAGGGTGTGGTCAAAAATGAAAACTTCATTGTGGAGGGGAAGGGAGGAGAACTAAAAGCATAACCAAGGGAAAGGGGGATGGAGGGAAAGACACAGATAGTAATTATAATTGTGAATATGCATGAGAGGAACTCTCCCGTAAAGCACGGATGGAGAGTAGAATGGATTAGAAACCATAACCCAGCAATAGATTGTTTACAAGAAACACATTTGAAATGGGAGCATACACACATGGTAAAGGTAAAAGATTGGAGCAGAATATTTTTTTTTTATGAAAGAGATGATTTTATTTTATTTATTTATTTTTAAATAAATTTATTTAATTTTTTACATTCATTTTCACAAGATTTTGGGTTCCAAAATTTTCTCCCCATTTGTCCCCTCCCCCGTCCCCGACACACTGGACATTCTAATTACCCATATCACCAATCTGCCCTCTCTTCTATCATCCCTCCCTTCCC
>JAQQSK010012238.1:0-11957 GCA_028658325.1 Potorous gilbertii
CAAAGGGGGAGAAAATTTTGGAACCCAAAATCTTGTGAAAATGAATGTAAAAAGTTAAATAAATTTATTTAATTAAAAAAAAGAATAATACATTATTATCAGGTAAAATTTATACAAGAAATGCAGAAATGGTTCAATATTAGGAAAACTGTCAGCATTAATGATCATATCAACCACAAAGCTAATAGAAAACATGTTATTTTCTCAGGGGATGCAGAAAAAGTGTGTGAAAAAATGTAACACCCCTTCCTAATCAAAACACTGGAGAAAATAAGAATAAATGGAACCTTCCTTAAAATAATAAGTAGTTTCTACCTAAAACCATCAGTAAGCATTATATGTAATGAGTATATGTGAGATGCACTTCCAATAAAATCGGGGGTGAAACAAGGATGTCCATTATCATCAGTGTCGTTAAATATGATACCAAAAAATGTAACTTTAGTAGTAAGAGAAGAAAGGAAACTGAAGAATTAGAAGAAACAAAGAAGAAACTAAGTTATCACTCTTTGGAGATGGTATGATGACATACTCAGAGGACCCTAGAGAATCAAGCAAAAAAGTATTTGAAGTAATAACTTTGATAAAGTTTCAGAGTACAAAATAAATCCACATTAAATCACATACACACACATTTACACACATATATTACTAACAAAACCAAACAGAGAGAAGAAGAAAGAAAACTTTTCTTTCAAGTGATGGTTGTCCCGATAAAATATTTGGGACTCTAACTGCCCAAACAAACCCAGGAATTATGTGAACATAATTACAGAACAAAGTGAGATCTAAATAATTTGAAAAAAACACCAGTTGCAGATGGATAGGTCTAAGTAATACAATATGAATAGTAATTCTACCTAGAATATTTGTTATTGAATGCCATACCAATCCAATTAACAGAAAATAATTTTCTAGAGCTAGATAAAATGATATCAAAATTCATCTGGAAGAACAAAATGTCCAAAATATCAAGGGAATTAAGGGGAAAAAAGACCCACATGGTGACCAAGCCATAACAGATCTCCAATTGTATTATAAAGCAGTATTCATCAAATCACTTGGTTCTCATAAGGAAGCAGAGAGGAGATCAGTGGAATATGCTAGGTTCACAAGACACAGTAGTCAATGGTTATAGCTGTCTATCTTTGGATAAACCCAGGGAGCCTAACATCTGGGACAACTCACTGTTGGACAAAACTCTTGGGAAACCGGGTAATAGTGCGGAGGATACTAGGCATAGACCAATGCCTGACTGTGCAGAAGAATAAAGTCCAAATGGGGTCACAATCTAGGTATAATGGTTTAAACTATAAACAAATTAGGGGAGCAGGGAATAATGTATTTTTCTGATTTATTGAGATTGGAGAAATTGATAACCGAACCAAGAAATAGAGAACATTATGAAATGCAAAATGGATAATTTTTATTACATAAAATTGCATTTTCTCAAAATTAAAACAATGCAACCAACATTAAGAGAGAAGCCAACAACTGGGAAAGAATTTTTAAAACTAGTATCTGTGACCAAGGCCCAATATCTAAAATATATAGAGAACTGAGTCAAATGTGCAAGAATGCAAGTTAGTCCTCACCTGAAAATTGTGAAAGGATACGAATAGGCAGTTTTGAGAGGAAGAAATTAAAGCTATCTATAGTCATATGAAAAATGTTCTACATCAGTATTGATAGAGAAATGCAAATCAAAAGAACTCTGAAGTCCAATATCACAACTTTCAGATTGACTAACATGAAAATAGAGGAAGATGATAAACGTTGGAGAAAATATGGAAGAGTTGGAACACGAATTCTTTGTTGGTGGGGCTGTGCGCTGATCCATCCATTCTGGAGAGCAATTTGGAACTATGCCCAAATGGCTATAAAATGTGCATACTTTTTGAGCCAGAAATGTCGTTCCTTAGGGTTGTTTCCCAAAAGATCATAGAAATGAGAAAAGAACCCTCATGTACAAAAATATTTGTAGCAGCTCTTTTTGTGTTGGCCAAGAACTGGAAATTGAGAGGATGCCCATCAATTGGGGAATGGCAGAACAAGTTATGCTATAGGAACGTAATGGAATATTATTATGCTAAAAGAAATGATGAACAGGTGGACTTCAGAAAAAACAGGAAATATGCATGTGATCTAATGCTGAGGTCAAGTGAACTGAACCAGGAGAGCATTACACACAGTAACAACCACAGCGTGTGAAGACTGTTTCTAATGAACTTAGCACTTCAAAACATTGCAAGAACCTAAAACATTCCCAAGGACTCTCGTCAAAATGCCTTTCACATTCAGAGGGAAGAAAACAAATTAAAAAGAGGTTCGTGGAGTCAAATTTGGGAAGGAACAGCACACAATTTCTAAAGCGCTGTCCTAAGCCCAGGCAAATAACTTAAAAAAAAAGGCTCTAATCAAATTTTGGAGCTGCAGAACCCATAGAATGAAGGACTGCAGGAAACCTCCAGGCCACGAAAGCCAAGAGGGTTGCCGGGGAGTTTCTATTCCTTCAAGCAGGGGGCAGGACACAGTTCAGCATAAGCTGGACTGGCACAGACAAGACCTGAGCAGGCCTTGAGGAGACTAAATTTCTCACAGCTTTGACTGTTTCCAGGTTTTAGGACCACAAAACCTTGAGGACAAAGTGGAAGTTCAATGGGAAAAGCCTGTAAGACCATTATGGGAGAGGGAAGAGGTATGACTCCAGTCTCACGTCAGCAGAAGGGGAAGGGAGTGGAGGAGCCCACAGCAGTCACAGTAGCAGCAGGAGCAGAGACAGTGACTGTTTCTGGAGCTCTAGGCCCACAGATTGTGGGGTGAGTAACAGTGCACCCTCCACCCCACTGGAAGGAGAGATCTACTTTCACAAAGAGCTCAAAAGTTAAGTAAATGGCTGGGAAAAACAGAATAAAAGCATAAGACTACAGAATCTTACCTTGGTGATGAGGAAGACCAAAATTTGCAAGCAGAAGATGACAAAGTAAAAGCTCCTCCATCCAAAGCAGAATTGGTCAGATGAAATAGTAGGTTCAATACTATATTAAATAGTCGCAGTGATAATGGACATCCTTGTTTCACCCTTGATCTTATTGGAAATGCCTCTAGCCTATCCCCATTACATATAGTGCTTGCTGAAGAATTTAGGTAGATACTGTTTATTATTTTTTGGAAAGATTCATTTATTCCTGTGGTCTGCAGTGTTTTCAATAGGAAAGGATGTTGTATTTTATCAAAAGCTTTTTCGGCATCCATAGAGCAATCATGTGATTTATTTAAGTTTTGTTTTTGGTATGATCAATAATACCAATAGTTTTCCCAACATTAAATCAATCCTGCATTCCTGGTATAAATCCTATCTGATCATAATATATTATTCTTGTGATAGTTTGCTGTATTCTTTTTGCCATTATCTTTTTTTAAAATTTACCTTTTTTGCATTTATATCATTATAGAAACTGGTCGAAAATTTTCTTTCTCTGTTTGTGCTCTTCTTGGTTTAGGTATCAGAATTGTATTTCTATCATAAAAAGAACTGGGTAGAGCTCATTCTTCTCCAATTTTACCAAATACTCTATAAAGTATTGGAACTAATAGTTCTTTAAAAGTTAGATGGAATTCACTTGTAAATTAATCTGACCCTGGAGATTTTTTCCTGGGGAGTTCCTTGATGGCTTCTTCAATTTCTTTTTGTGAGATAGGATTATTTAAGTATTTATCTTCCTTTTCTCTTAATCTGAGCAGATTTTGAAAAAAAAATATTTATTCATTTCGCTTAGATTGTCAAATTTATGTGCATGTAATTGGGCAAAGTAAGTTCTAATACTTGGATTAATTTTTTCCTTGTTGGGGATGAGTTGATCCTTTCACTTTTGATATTACTAGTTTGATTTTCTCCTTTTTTAAATCAAATTGATCAAAAGTTTTTCAGTTTTATTGGCTTTATCATGAAACTAACTCTTAGTTTTATTTATGAGTTCAATAGTTTTTCTATTTCAATTTTATTAATCTCTCTTTTAGTTTTAGCATTTCTATTGTGGTATTAACTTGGGGGTTTTCAATTTGTTTTTTTGTTAGCTTTTTCAGCTGTATGCCCAATTCATTGATCTCCACTCTATTTTATTCACGTAGGCATACAATAGTAAAAAGTTTCCCTAAAAACTGCTCTTGAAGCTTTCCATAAGTTTTGGCTCATTCTCTCATTATTGTCATTGTCTTGAATGAAGTTGTTGATTTTTTTCTATGATTGACTGTTTAACCCACTCATTCTTTGGGTTTAGATTATTAGTTATGTCCTTTTAAAATATCAAAATAAATATACAATTCTCAAGATCAACAAGTATCATCCTCCGTTATAGTGATGCAATCAGTTTGCCCATGCTGAATAATAAGTTTTTTCCCCGTTAACATTTTTATGCCTCTCCTGAGAGTTGTATTTAAAGATTAAACTTTCTGCTGAGCTCTGGCCTTTTCATCAGGAGGTTTTGGAAATCCCTCATTTCAATGATTTTCCATCTCCTTGTGTTAAATATTATGCTCAATTTTGCTGGATAACTGATCCTACGTTGTAGTGCCAGCTCCTATGCCTTACAGAATATCATATTCCAATACTCCAATCCCATTCAATATTTTAAGGTACAAACTTCAAGATCCTATGTGATCCTGTTTGTATCTCCTTGATATTTGAATTGTTAGTTTCTGGCTTCTTGCAGTATTTTCTCCTTTGCTTGATAGTTCTGGAATTTGGCAACAATAATTCTTTGATGTTATAGTTTGGTATGCCTTTCAGTATATCAGTGGTGAATATTTTCGATAACTATTTTTCCCTCTAGATCTAAGACTTCTTGCCAGTTTTCCTTGATGATTTCTTGGCAGATATTGTTCAGGCTTTTGTTTTCTTTCTCGTCATGGCTTTCTGGTAGGCCAATAATTGTCAGATTTCTCTTTGGATCTATTTTAAAGCTCAGTTGCTTTTGTAATTATATATTTCACATTTTCTTCTCTCTTTTCATTCTTTAGATAATGTTTGACTGATTTTTGATGTCTTCAGAGTCATTAGCTTCCATATACCCAATTCTAATTTTTATCAAATTTTTTCCAGCTAAATTTTTCTTCTCTTTTTTCATCTTTCCAATTGCTTCTTCTCTAGTTAGTTTTTGTACTTCCTTTCCCATTTGTCTAATTTTCCTAGTTTTATGCTTCATTTTCCATTAGTTCAATTTTCCTTTTAAATTATTCTGTGATTTATTTTTTTTCCATATGCTTAAAATCGTTGGCCACTTTGTCTTCTAGTTCCCTAAATAAGCTTTTAAAAGCCTTCTTGATTTCTTTCAAGAGTCCTTTTTGGGCTTGAGACAAGTTCATATCATGTTCTGAAGTTTCAGATGAATTTTCACTGGTAGGGTCTCAAGGTTACCTTCTTTGATATTCATATTTTGATTTTTTTTCCCGGGGAAAGATGCTATCTACTTGTATTTTCTGGTTTGCTTCATTCTCATGATGATCACCTTTTTCCTGGCTTTTCAAGTGTATTTCTGCTTTTTGGGCACAACAGGTTCTGTCCCACCATTCTTGTGCTTAGAACTTGAGGCTTTATTTATTGTGGCATCTATTTCTTTCAGCTACAGGCTAGAATGTTGTAGCTTACCTAGTGTTGAGCTGGCTGATGTGTAAAAGTAGAGGTCAGGTGAAATCCTTCCGATTTTCCTAGGAGTTACTGTGGGGAGGTATGGTCTTGACACAGGAGGTCTCCTCTTCTGAGCACAGGCGGCTCAGTAGTTGGTGAACTAGTGTTCGTACTAGTATCTTTCCTATTCCTCTGATTGTGCTGAGGCATGCATGGGGTCCTGGTGTTGATGATTGCAGGATCCACCTCCTTGTGGCTGAGGATCTCCTCCTGGTCCACTGTCTTGGGGATGTCTGATGAGGATGGTCATGATCCTTTTACCCAGTAAGATTATATTTGAAATGTAACATCCAATTTTTCAGTGTCATATTCCAGAATGGATTTTGATCAGACAGGCATCTTTCCGTGAAAGGCACCCAAGACTGTAAAGGGACTTAAAATGATGTGATTTGAAGATAAATTGAGGGAAGAGAGAAATTCTAGACTGAGGGAATAAAAGACTTGATAGAAATCTTCAACTCTTTGTAGAACTGTCATATCTGGAAACAGATTCAGATTTTAGAACTGAGGAGCGTCCTCTATTTGTTTGACGTCTCAACAAATTTTTCCCAGAGTATAATGTGATGCCTTAGAAGATAATGAAGTTTTAATTCATAGAATTACTGAATTTGTGGATTCACGAGACTTGAGAGAATATTTATATATAGATTCCTGTGTTGGTGTAGGTTGAAGTGGTTGACTGCTGAGGTTCCATCCAAACTTGAGACTCTGTCACATTGTATTTACTGCTAAAGTTCCCAGATCCTGACTGATATAGCCAAACCTGCTACAAGGGGGTCATTTAAGGTAGAAGATCCTGCATAAGATAAATGGGGTCTAGACATTCTATTGTAATCACTTTTCATATTGAGCTGAACAGGATGAGTTTATTCAGCCGATTGTCCCGGGTAAGATAAATGACCTTAGCAGCAGTGTTCTTTTGTGATACTGAATTCTTTCAGATAATTCTGGTGAATTGTCAATCCATGTAGACCTTTAGTTGCGTACCATTATGTGGACACAAACTATAGTCGAGCCAGTTATGAGGAATCAAACGATTCCCTCTGACAAATCTTTCAGTTTTAGCAGAGTCCTATGTCCTGTGGTTCAATTTTCACTAAAAATTATAAAAGAAAAAATAAGCATTAAAGTGGCTACTTTGTGCCAGTCAGTATGCTAAACACCTTTTATATAATACATCCTTTGGTCAGAAAACCTCTCCTTTCCTTTATTTGCCATAAGTCTTCCTCCCATATTTTATTTCTTTAGTTTCATTTTTCTTTCTCTGTTTCCCCTTTACTTTCATTTCACATTTGCATTTCTTTTCTTTGTATCAAGTGATTTATGAAAATATTATCCATTTATATTTATTAAACGTTTGCTTCAGGCTGAGATGAATAAGAGAAGGAGGCATTACCCTTACCTTGACTACAACTATCTTATAAAATATTTAGAAAATCAGGATATACACACACAAAGTGGTAAATATATTGCCACATTTGTGATGCAACAAATCATTGGCTAGGACATTAATTATTATGGTAATTCATAGGAAGGAGAATTCACTGAGATTTGGGTTTATCAAGAAAGGCTTCGCAGAAGACTTTGAGACAGTCTTTGAGAAAAAGAAAAGAATTATGTTGGAAAAGAACAGGGTAAAGGGAGTCCACTCAAGGAGATAGTTTTATTAAATGTGTTGAAACAAGGCTGAGAAACAGTGAGTAACAGTATGAATGTGTGTGACTCATGAAGGGGATAGTAGGAGAAAAGGTCAAAGGGTAAGAGATCTTAATAATGTCTTGTCATTTATAGTAAATCACTTCTTGTCAGTTAGAAATATTGGCATGCAATAAAAGAAAACATTATTTTTAAGTTTCGTTCTCTGGAATCAAAAGTTCAAGATATTGTCGGAACCATTTATTTTGCCAAAAATTCCTAATTGGTGAGGAGGAAATGATGTGTTGGAGTCAGCAGAAACTGAGAAGAGCCTGTTATTTAATTTTCAATGTCTTTGCATATCAGTAATCAGGAAAGAGTACAAATCAGGGCTTTAATTATTGTTTAGTTAATTGCTTAGTCTTAAGAAAATTATGGAGGAAATGTTAATACTGAGAGTTAAACTTCAAACAATATACTGCAAGTAATTTTTTTAAAAGCTGATAGTTAAACAGTTACCAGCAACAAAACTGTAGAAGACAGTTTTGGAGGAACATCGGCACAGGATATTTTGAAATATGCATGGTATCCAGAGATCCCTGTTTTCAACTTGTACTCTCTACAGTATCTTGGAAGAAAAGTGCAAACATTCCTGACGGTAATTGGGGTTTTCCTGGTGTAGGGATTATCTGGAGAATTGATTTGGACATATTTCTGAGAGTGTGGTTCTGGAAGATTTTTCTGACAGGAAAGAATAACATATAACGTAATATGTGCTTCAGGCAAGTTCCTTGTTCAGCAAATCCTATTATCTTTATGGGAATTTTGAGAGATTGCTTAGTCATTTTCATACTAATGAAGCTTCATTTCCTGTTTTGTTTTAAAGTTTTCAGGCATTTTTATTTCAGAATTATACTGAACAGTATATTAAGTGTATTGTTTCCAACGCGTTTGCCTGCTTACTTGCAAATGTAGTGTTAATAGTCATCATCTTTGAAGATGCATACTTGATCCTGTTTCCTTTTGCATCCTTGGACTTGGTAATTTCTACTAAAGTCTTCATTGTTATGTCAAGATCAAACAATGTTGGCAGGAGCCATGCAAATTTTCCTCCTGATGTTCTCCTTTGTGCTCTATGGGGACATTGTGCTGGGAAACTTCTTCCTCGTTATGTTCACAATCATCTTGACCCTCAATTACATTCTCCCATGTGTCTTCTGTTGTCTAAACTCTCGCTCATTGACTTGTGCTTCTCTTCTGTTTCTGTTCCTAAATGCTTTATGACCTTTTTTTTGAACATACAACCATATCATGCCTTATACAGATATTCTTCATTCATAAGTTTGGAGGCACTGAGTTGATGCTGCTGCTTTCCATGGCCTTTGACAGATACGCAGTCATATGTAAGCCACTTCATTATCTGACTATTTTGAATCCAAAAATGTGTATTTTTCTCAAAGTTGGTTCTTGGATCATTGGCTTCATACACGCAGTGGCCCAGTTAGCTTTTGTGGTAAACTTGCCGTTTTGTGGCCCTAATGACATTGACAGTTTTTATTGTGATCTTCCTCGCTTGATCTGTTTGGCCTGTGCAGACACCTACAAATGGTCACTGGTAACAGTGGTTTCATTTCCATGGGAACTTTTTTCATGCTTATCATCTCCTACACATATATCTTGGTCACTGTACAGAAACTCTCTTCAAGTGGCTTATCCAAGTCTCTCTCTACTTTGTCAGTCCACATCACTGTGGTTGTCTTATTTTTTGGTCCATATATATTTGCCTATGTGTGGCCATTTCCCCCAATGTCACTGGGTATATTCCTTTTTATTTTTAACTTTCTTATCACCCCTGTCCTAAATCCTTTAATTTATACTTTCAGGAACAAAGACATGAAAGTTGCCATGAAGATACTGATAAGTCAACTGAGAAGTTCCAGGAAAAACTTGTAAATAACTCTAAGTGTAACAGCTTATGTGTAATTGAACGTCAGGGAACACGTGTGTGACTGCCTACCAATCTGGGAGTAAAGACGACAACTTATTCCATTTTAATGTACTTCACACTGATCTAATGGCTCTTTACATGGGTTAAAAGGCACATTGACTTCTGATGCAACTGTTCAAAATGAAATAAACTATTATGTATGGTTGTTCTTGTTTGTTTAGAACCCAAATGCAGATTCAAACTGACAGTGCTTCACATTTAAAGGTTTTGAAGTGACGAGATATTGTGAGGTATTCAACACAGAATGGATATATCATATTTCACATTATTCACAAACCTTTGGTTAATTGGAAGAATTAATTGATTACTGAAAGAACAGTTATGGAAGTGAATTTCTAATAATTCTTATAAACATTGGAAAGATAATTTGTGCATTGCTTTATATAATTTGAATAATAGACCATTGAGAGGAATTATACCTCTAGCCAGAATGACGACTCTAAACCTGCATATGAGAAAACAACAAACACATAAGATCCCAAATACAGAATATAAGACTCTGAGACCAAACATCCCAGCATCATATGCAGGGGCACCAAGTTCAACAGGATATAATTTAAATTGTTCAGAGGACTTTTGGTTGGATGGCGAAAAAATAAGAACAATTTCTACTGTAACATGTAAGAGATTCCATAAGATACATTTTCGACAGATAGAATCTAAATAAGGATTAGCAGTTTAAGTAACACATGCGTGGTCTGGAGTAATAGATTCTAATTATCCAGTAGATATTATTTTGACATTCAAAAATTTAGGTGTTGCACTCATACAGTTTGTAAAAATCATAGAATAGTTCAAGTGATTATTATTCCTGGTGAAACAATAACACCTTTGAAAACTGAACCTCCATGTGAAAGAACAAGCAGAGCAACTGAAGGATTGGTTTCTACCGATGGGATAAAATTGGGTTCTAAAATATGGGTTAAAGAAAATCAGATGATGTTCCGAAGGTTACAGAAATTATAGCACATAGAAATGAGAGTACCATAACTGTTGCTCATTCAGGAGAGAATGATGACCAAATTGTACCCTTATCTCATATGTTCTACTGGGAATAAGACTATGGCAGTGTGTTCATGCACTCCAGAAGCTTGGCTACCCCTGTATATACCCTACTTCTAGTTATTGTATCCTTGCTTCTTTTTGACTTTTAGTCTGTTAAACTTGTTTGCTAGATTTGCTTCCCATAGGCTTAGCACTCTCCATCTGCAGATTCCTGATCACTTAAGGTAGATGTCACCTCTGTCCACAACTTTGATGTGTCGTCTCTGGACCTTAAGTCGATTAAACTCCACATGCCAGCTAAAGAACTGATCTTTCAGATGTCTCATCTCTAGGGGCAGAGACAGTTCTACATCCAATTTCAGCAGGAAGTAGCTATGGAAGAAAAGCCCTTTGATTCTTACTCCACAACTTTGGACCCCTTTTGTTTGAGGGGAGAATTACGGGGTGCTTGTGTTCAAGCATCACCCTAAGAGAGTGTTCCATGTGCTTTTTTGTGTGATACCGATTACCCTGTTTTAAATTCCAATGACACTCTTTACCTAAGACAGTGTTTTATATGTTTATTTTCTGTTGCTTATGTTACAATTTTGTTGATACCTGTTACCTCTCCAACCTTTGTAATGAATGAGAAAGAACTTAGGGCTGAATGTGATAGCAATTTAAATGGAAAGATCTTTCTCATTCATTAATAGGCCCATATGACCTACTTAATCACCTGGAAGACTAAGTCACTTCTTGTGGGAGGAACTTGCTGAACTGGAGGAATAGGAAGGGTGGGACAGAACCTGGAGGATTTAAATGATCGTGGTCAGGGCAGAAGAGAGGGGCACAGGCACGCAGGCCGGCATGGCAAGGCTCAGCCTCATGGATGTTAGCTTGTGGGAAAACCCTGAAAGAGAAGGGGAGGCATGGGAATTGCTTTGCCCCCTGAGATGATTATGTTTACTAACTTCTCGGTCACCTTATCAGATTTAACTTTCCGGTTCTGGAATTTGGCTTTGTGGTGTCTAAATAAATGTTCTTCTTCTGCCTTGTATATGGAGATTGTTTTATACTAAGTGATTGGCAACTATGCCCAAATATTCATCACCTGTGCTGTGAACATTCCCTTGGCAATACACTAGAGTATATAATAAATATATCTTTTGGTTGGACTTAACAGTGAGCATCTCTGTGTGTGTGTGTGTGTGTGTGTGTGTGTGCGTGTATCTTTGTGTAAAGCAGAATCAATCATGTAAAGGAGTGGAAACAGAAAAGACAGACCTCTATTTCATCCTTCGTCATGGATTGGCCTTTGTCCCACACAATACAATGCCATCTTTCCCCTCTATTTCCCTGTGCTATCACTGGCATGAATAAAAAAATGATTCATTGAGTTTAAATTTTAGTTGAAAAGAAGCTATTCTATAGATGCCATACCTTCTTCAGCAGTGAGGATTCTCTGAAGTTTGGAGTCAAATTAGATGGCTTTCATAATGTAAGGTGGATTAAGAAGATGAATAATTTTATTTTATTTTATTTTTTTTTTTAATTTTTTTTTATTTTATTTTTTTTTTTTAAATACATTTATTTAACTTTTTACATTCATTTTCACAAGATTTTGGGTTCCAAAATTTTCTCCCC
>JAQQSK010012239.1:0-11956 GCA_028658325.1 Potorous gilbertii
AATGAAGAGAAGCATGAAAAGGTAAACAGGAAAGAAAAATCATAAGGGACTTAGTAAAGCTGAACTGTTTACATTCTTACATGGAAAGACAATATTTGTAACTCTTGAAGCTTTTTCCAGTATCTGAGTACTTGGTGGGATTACACACACACACACACACACACACACACACACACACACATACAGAGAGAGAGAGAGAGAGAGTAGAGGGTGAATTGAATAGAATGGGATCATATCTTAAAAAAATGAAATTAAGGGGTGAGAGAGAAATATATTGGGAGAAAAAAGGGAGAAATGGAATGGGGCAAATTATCTCTCATAAAAGAGGCAAGTAAAAGACTTTTCAGTGGAGGGAAAAAGCAGGGAGGTGAGAGAAAAAACATGAAACTTATTCTCATCACATTTGACTAAAGGAAAGTATAAAAGGCACACTCATTTTGGTATGAAAGCCTATCTTACAATACAGGAAAGTGAGGGAGAAGGGGATAAGCAGGGTGGGGGGATGATGGAAGGGAGGGCAATGGGAGGAGGGAGCAACTAGAAGCCAACACTTTTGGGGAGGGACAGGGTCAGATTAGAAAGCAGAAGAAATAAGGGGCAGGATAAGATGGAAGCAAATACAGTCTGTCTTACACAATATGATTATTATGGAAGTCATTTACAAAACTACACAGATATGATCTATATTGAATTGCTTGCCTTCCCAAAGAGGATGGGTGGGGAGGGAGGGAGGAAAAGAAGTTGAAACTCAAAGTTTTAGGAAGAACTGTGGAGTATTGTTCTTGCATACAACTAGGAAATGAGAAATACAGGTAATGGGATATAGAAATTTATCTTGCCCTACCGGACAAAGAGAAGATGAGGATAAGGGAAGGGAGGGATGTTAGAAGGGAGGGCATATTGGTGATAGGGGCAATTAGAATGGAGGGAGGAGAGAAATGGGGAAAAAAATTTGGAACCCAAAATTTTGTGGAAATGAATGTTAAAAACTTAAATAAATAAATTTAAATTAAAAAAATAGTAATCTCCTGAAGGCCATGGATTCTATTACTTTTCTCCTTGAATCTCCAGTCCTTAGCACAAGTTTACAAAATGTTTTCCTTACAGAGATTGTTATTTGTTTACAGTAGGTGTTTTATAAATACTTTTTCCTTGATTAATTGATTGTACACTATTCTCCAGTAACTTCTGAGAGCAGATTAGAAACAGAGCTTACCAAGAATTCCATTTCAAAACCCTGAAGGGAAGTCTTAGGCATTCTGAATTTGACTTCCTTGCACTGACTGTTGATTAGATACTGTGGTTTCATTCCCTTGTGCCACCTGCACTGTGGAAGGCTCTTCAACATTAATTTACTTCAGGAGAGAGGAGAAAGTTCTTGAGAGATTAGCACTCCAAGACCCATGGCTGAATTTCCTCAGTCATCTCATTTCCCAGGGCTCTAAGGGAAGCCAAGCAGTAGAGGAAGGAGAGACGCACAGATGCTGTTCAAGTGGTTGCTCCCTTAGAACATTCAAATCCATCTGCATCAGGAAATCCATGCTTGCTGCACTCTGTTTAATATTTGCATGCTCCAAACATATCCTAAATATATATTTTTTCTCCCTGAGAGTCCCAAACTCCTCTTTTGGCAGGTGGTGAGGGCCAAGTTTGGAGAAGGCTCCTTCTCCTTACTTTTTGTACTTACAGTAGCCTGCAGGTGTGCAGGGGAGAAATAGTAATTGATATAAGGAAAGTGACATATAAACCTTAAAGAATCAGAAGCATATAGAACTATGATTTTCTTAGCCTGTCTCTGGCTTAGTAGATAAGTCGTTGGGAGATGTCTAAGGCACACAGAGGTTAATATATGGGCCCAGGGCCCCAGGTATACTGGGTATTAAAGGCAAGCGTTGAAGCCAGCATTTCCTGAATCCATACTTGCATTCAATCCACTGCAGCCTTCTTCTGTATGATGTATGAAGTACTATACAAATGTGGATTATTATTCAAAATTATCATTTTATTATTATTGTATAATGTGACATTTATTTGTTACATATTTACATAGTAACATATATACTACATATATTTTTATAACAGTATAATTATTTTATAATTATGTAATATTATTAATATACTAATACACAGACAACTCTGTGATCCAAGTATCAGAGACTGTGGTTCCTATAGTAAGCATAGAGAGGGCCAGAGAGGTTAAAAAAAAGATGATGACTCTCCAAATCAAAGGACATTGTCAGGAAGTATCACTCTCTGTAATTGAAGTTGACAAGAATGAGATTAGTTGTCACTCGGCCTGCCCAATGATTTGGAGATAGCTTCCTTAGGAGATTAAGGTGCTTCCCTATGAGAAAACAAATGGGGAAGGCTTTGTAAAGATAAAGTGGCAGAAAAGTAAAAGGTATCATTTTGATTGCTGTTAGAATCATAAGATCATAAATTTATTGATTTAGGGTTAGAAGGGATTGTAGAGGCCATCACCATAAACTTCAGCTTTTGAAGAATTGGGTCACAGAGTAGGTAACTGATTTACCCTATGTCACACATTGATTAAGGAGATAAGTCAGAATTTGAACCCATATCCCTTCATTGAGAAGGACTGGGTTTCTCTAATTCCCATGCTGAGTTGGACCCAGTTATGCTGACAGGTGATTGTCTCAGGTGTCCAATACATTTAGGCTGTACTAGCTGCATTTCACCTTACTCCCTAGATATCTCTCCAATCACCATGCCTTCATGACACTGCCCATATATCCCATTCACTGCTCCTACCTCCAGCCTTTCCAGTTCTGGAACTCTGAATTAACTAATAACTTGTGTCTCTGGTTCCACACATCAACCCCATAACCTTCATAACCAAAATACTCTCTCCTTAGCCATGACTCCCCTATGCATATTGTGTTCCTCTATTAGAATACAAACTCCTTGATGGTAAGAACTGATTTATTTTTGTATTTGTATCCTTGAGACATAGCACAGTGTTTGACCCAGAATAAATGATAAATTAATGTTCCTATATTCATTTTTTAAAATTCATTGGACACCTTGGACACTTTTAAACAGAGGATAGATGAGACTAGTTGAGAGCTGAAGTCCCTCCCAGTTACCAAAATCTGTGCCTCTTTGGCTCCAAATCAACACATTTTACCCTGTTCTATGCTACGTTAATATTCTTTTATTAATAAAACAATCAAAACAATACATAGCTAATGTCAAATCATAATCTTGGAAATTACAATATATTCTGAGGCTGGGACTCTTATGATAAACAATGCTTTTTTGCTGAATGAATCTTACAGAAAAGTAAGAATTGGAGAATTTCTATCTAGCATTGTCTATGTCACTATATTTGGCAGAGAGGCATAATCTAGCCATTAGGAAGGAGTAGGACCAGAATGAATAGAAGGGGGATAGTTTATCAGGCTCTACCACAATTTAAATGAAATATCTCTCAAGGCTATCCAACTCCCTTGGCTCTGATTCCTTGCTTACCAAGCAGCCGTTTGATTATGAGTTCACTTTCCCCAGAACCTTGGTACGGGCAAGGGATTCTACGGATAGAGGACATAAGTGTCACAGACACAAAGTAAACATCTCTTCCACTTCAAATTAATACATTAGAATATTATTGACAGAGCAATCTTTTCCACATTGGGAGTCAACATGATATAGCAAAAAAAATATTGCTGAATTCGGAATTAATGTTAGAAGTTGAAGTTGGAATTGGAAATAGTTTGGCCACCTACTACCCGTATGACCTTGGGCATGTAACGTCATGGAATCACAGAATTTGAGAATTGATAGAGACCTCAAGGGCCTTCTAGTTCAACTTCTATGTGAACTATATTCTTACTATAACATTCCTGACAAGGAGTCATCCAATTTCAATATGCCTCAGTTTCCTCAATGGTAAAGAGTTGGGATAGATAACTTTAAAGGTCTTTTCAAGCTCTAAAAATATATTTCTATATTTCTAATTCTTTTCAAGCTATAAAATATATGTTCTATATTCCTACAAGGAATATATTCCTACCATTCTAATATATATTCTATATTGCATGTTGCCTGGCATAAATTCTCTAGATAATGCTGCAAACAGTGCGTTGTTGCTGCTGCTGCTGCTATAGGTCACTTAATTTATTACCTCATTGACTCTGTTTTCAAAGGTGAAGCTCACAAGCCATAAATGTCTTGTTATCTTGTCTTACTCTTATCTATCCCCTTCCATGACCCCTCCATTGAGAGTTCACGCAAGATGAAAAATATGCTAACATTATATGGATATGAGTGCAATAGTAAGTTTTTCTAATACTTATCCCTCCCTCTGACTACACGAATAATCCACCTACTTTTCCAATTATTCATGTCCTTGAACCCTTAGACAATTTCTGACAAGAAAATCATGATTAGGAATAATTTCTCTACACATACCATCTCTCTGGTACCCTTTCAGTAATATGTGACTTTGATTCTTCTGAGTTTATGACATTCCATAATTCATAGCAATGTAGCATCACTGCAAGCAGATCAGTATTAGAAAGATTATTTCCCGAGACCACCTTGATATCAGTGAAAGCCTTATGTCATCTTTGATGCTTTGTTCAGTTTGCCATTCATGTAAAGCTTCTTTCCAAGATGATTGTATTATAATGACAGATGACCTTTGTTTTTTATCCATTTGGATTTTGCATTGTGGATAGTTAAGCTGACCTCTTCTGAGTGTTTGTGAATCCAAAGTAATCTGGCTTCAAGTACAATCAACTCATTGTTATCATAAATAGAGATATCTGAAAGATCTTTAATCTTCCCACTAGACATTGTGCTTAAAATGTTTTTTCGGGAAACATACATATCCTTATTCTACGCTTTGTCTGATAATCTAAGGATTATTGAATAAAATTAATTCTATAGTTATACCTGCTAAGAAACCTTATGTCTGTTGCTTTTCTTTCATTTTTGAAGAAGACCAATGGCATCATGGGTGATATCTTCACTTGTACAAGAATTAGATTTAAGGGAGGTAGAGTTTCTCCAAGTCATGAAGCTCACTTTTTCCCAAAGGTTGAGATAATTAGCTTTTAAAATCCATATAATTCTATAAAAGCTCTTTCAAGATTCCCAATTTCTGTCTCCAAGAAGACATCATGATATAGTTGACGGCATGCTGAGCTTAGGGTCAGGAAAACACAGTTCAGATCTCATCTCGGACAGTTATTGGCTAGCTGTGTCACAATGGGTACATTGCTTAACATCTTTCAGCCCCAGTTTCTTCAGGTGTAAAATTGAAATGACATCATGTGTAGTGTCTACCTCACAGTATTGTTGTGCAAAATCTTAAAGCATGATATCAATGTCAGTTATCATCACCATCATCACCATCATCATTAAAAAAAAAAAACTCTCCTAAAAAAAAGTTGAGATAATTGGTGATTGCCTGGGATGTAGTGAAAGACTTTGGCATCTTTGATGCCTGGTTAAACTCTAAGAACAGTATATAAATGTACATGTCATATTTACGTCCAGATACATTTATATGAGTGTGTGCACATATATATTCGTATGTTCCTATATACACACGTGGAAGACACGTTTTTGAAGATTTGACTCTAAAGGTAGATTTTGCTCTATTGAACCATTTTTAAAAATTCAACAAATAAGAAACAAAACACAATTCTGTATTCTTTATAATTCTCAGTCTCATTTAATTGTGACTGTGAAGATAAAGGTGCTATGGTCACATAATCAGCAAGAGTCACTTTCAGGATAATTCCTCAACCTAGTAGCCTCAAAACAAAGAAATAAGGACCAAATCTAAGAGTAATTAAAACTCTATCAACAAACTCAGGAAATAGAAACACCACATAAGTGCTTTATGGAATAAAATTTTATTTTCTAGATTACACCTGCAGAAATGTAGGAAGCTTCTCGTAAGGAATTCCCTCTACAAATGGGGATAGATGCCTTCTTTTCAAGTGATAATACTAGAGAGTTGCTTGGGACATGGAGAGGTTATATAACTGACTCCAGATAACAAAGCCAGTATATATCAAAGGCAAAACTTAAACCCGGGTCTTCTAGACTCCAAGAACAGCCCTCTATTCACTATACTATGCTGTCTACAATTAACATTTCTCATCAACACTGTTATTCTCCATAATTAAGAAATTTTAAAAAACTGCAAAAATTCCTTGAATGTGAATACTATGGTCTGAAAACATAAACAAAAGAGGAATAAAATATGGAAAAAGAATCATAATTTAATATCAGCAGTCAATAGCGGAATAAGAGTGTTAAAATAAATTTCTATCAAAATTTATCCAAAAATTGGTCACAATGAACAAGTTACATTGATGCTGCTTGTGCAAAGATGAGTTAAAGTTAGTAAAACAATTCATATAAGAATCCTACTAAAAACAACAACAAGGAGGTAGCAAGTAGACTTGGAACTAGGAAGACCTCAGAGTCCACCTTGGATATTTACTAACTCTGTCATTTTAGGCAGTTCATGGAACCCCTCGCAGCCTCTGGTTCTTTATCTGTAAAGTGAAATTAACAATAGAACATACTTCATTAGGTTGTCGTGAGGATTCTATATAAAAATATGTATGAAGTACTTTTAAAAACTATTAGCTATTAAAATAATAGTAAACCAGAAAGACAGGATTATATCAACAAATGCTAGAGGGGAAAAAAATCTTTGATGAATTCTAGCTGTCATGCAGAAAAGATATTTAGGCCTAGATATAGAAGGGCCATTTTTGACATCATAAAAATATTTGTCTAAAAGCCAACATTATTTGTGGTAAGAAGCAATAGATTTCCCAATAAATATGGGGTTAAAGCAAAGATACTCTCTATTCCACTATTATTTGACATAACTCTAGAAATAGTATTAAGATAAAAGAAATATATCAAAAGCATTAACATTAGCCCAAGAAAGATAAAGTATTCTTGTTTGAATATAATATAACTTACATTTCCAGAAAGTCAGCACATAATTCATTGAGACAATAACACATTCAATAAATTAGTAGAATAAAAAATCAATAACCAAAATGGTTAGCATTTCTATGCACAATAACAAAAACTTGGAGATAATTATAGAAAGGAAAACATCATTCAAAATAACCCTTAAATGTATAAATTATGCTGTATTCAAGCTATCAAAATATATTCAATTATGTGTATGTGCACAATATACAATCATCCCACACTTTAGTGAAATGAAAGAAGACAAATGATTCAAGAGATATCCGTTGTTCATGGTAGGATTTTGCCAACATATTAAAATTGATTCTATTACCCAGATTATTTTATAGATTTAGTGTTACTTCAAACTACAAAGTTGTTTCATAAAGTTATACAAATCAATTACATTTGTAGGGAAAATAAGTCTAAAAATGTCAAAAGGAAACATAAGATTGAAGGGAAAACAGCACTTCTGAGTCTCAAATTATAAACACTTGTCATTTTTGAAATTTGGTATCAGTTTAAAAATAGAAAAGTAAATCAGTGATGTAGAATCCAAAAGTGAACTATGAAAAAAACTGAATACAAAAATCCAGCTTTCAGTCATCCAAAGACCATAAATAATCCAAGGATTTCTTCTTTGAGAATTACTGGATAAACTAGTAAGAATTTTGACTCTTACCTACATCAACCCCAGAAATAGAATCTTATACCAAGTAGTACACATAAACTCAGTCTCAATATAAAATGTCACATCCTTTAAAACAAATATGGGGGGGTGGGAAGGCAAAGGGAGAGGAGGCAAAAATATTATTTAAACCTAAGTTTAAGTGAAGAATTATTTATTAATTTATCATTTATTTTAAATATTCTTTCCTTTTTAAATTTTGAGTTCCAAATTCCCTCCTTTCCTCCCACCCTTTCCTTATCCACTGAGAAAGCAAGCAAAATGTTATCAGTTAATTATACATGTGAAATTATGCAAAACATATTTCCATATTAGCCATATCATGAAAAGCAAAAACATTAAGAAAGTGAGAATTATACTTCTATTTGTATTCAGAGTTCATCATTTCTCTCTCTCTCTCTTTCTCTCTCTCTCTCCTCTCTCTCTCCTCTCTCCCTTCCTCCATCTCTCTCTCTGCCTCCTTCCCTCTTCCTCACCCTCTCCCTCTCTCCCTCTCTCTCTCTCTCCCTCCCTTCCTCCTTCCCTCTCTCTCTCTCCCTCCCTCCTTCTCTCTCTCTCTCTCCCTTTCTCTCAGTAGAAAACATTCATCTTTAGTTATTTGGAATTGTCTCAGATCATTGTATTTATCAGAATAATCAAGTCTCTCACAGTTGATCATCATTACAACATTGTTGTCACTCTGCACAATGATCTCTCATTGTTTTTTTGTTTCACTTTATATCAGTTATATAGGTCTTGCCATGTTTTGCTTTTGCTTTTTTTCTGAAAGCACCATCCTCAACATTTCTTATAACACAATAATACTCCATCACAATCATATGCCACAATTTGTACAGCCATTCCCCTACATGTGAGCATTCCCTAAATTTCTAATCTTTTGCCACCACAAAAAGAACTGTTATAAATATTTTTGTATTATAGGTCATTTTCATTTTTTTCTCTGATGTCTTTGTGATACAGACCTTATAGTGGTATTGCTGGGTCAAAGAGTATGCATGCATCTATAGACTCTTGTTAATACAACTAGTGCTTTTCTTGGACTTGAACTTGGCCAGAACTGCTTATGGGCAATAAAGTTGCCAATCAGTGCTAGTTGCACCCAACGTCAGGAACAGGTCCCTTGGAATCTTTTCCTGATGAGTTACCCTACCCCCTTTGCATTTATGAGCTCCTGAAACTTCTACCACACCACTGTCACAGGCAATTCCAAGATCCACCACTAGAGTTCCTGCCTTGCTCTGTGCCTGCTCCCACTCTGGTGTCAGAGACCTCTTTTTCACCTCCTGGGTTGAATCAAGCTGGAAAAAAACCTTACCTGGCATTTTGTTGGCTCTGTTGCCTCAAAATTTGATTTGAGGAGTTATTTTAAACCTGTTTGGAGGAAAGTATTCAGAGAGTTCAGCTGGGTTGCTGCTTGTATACTGTCATCTAGGCAGAATTTTCCCTAGAGGAAAATTCTATTCAAAAATATTTAATTTTTTCCAATTACATGTATAGGTAGTTGTCAACATCCATGTTTAAATAAAATTTTGAGTTCCAAATGGTTTCCTCCTTCTTTTCCTCCCATTCCCACTCTCCAAGATGGAAAGTAACCTGATACAGATTATTTATGTGCAATCATGGAAACGTATTTCCACATTAGTTGTGTTGTGAAAGAAGAAACAGAAGAAAAGGGAAAAGCCATGAAAAATAGTGAAAATGGTATGCTTTGATCTGCATTCAGACTCCATAGCTCTTTTTCTGATTGTGGATAGAACTTTCTACCAGGAGACTTTTGGAATTTTCTTATATCACTGTATTGCTGAGAAGATCTCAGTCAATCACAGTGGATCATCACACATGCTGCTGTTACTGTGCTCAGCATTCTGGTTCTGCTCACCTCACCCACTATTAGTTCACATAAATCTTTCCAGGTTTTTTTGAAATTTGCCTGCTCATCATTTCTTGTAGGATAATAGTACCCCATTACATTCTAATACCACAATTTGTTCAACTATCACCCAGTTGATGGGCATCCCCTCAATTTTCAATTCTTTTCCACCACATAAAGAGATGCTATATATGTATTTGTAGATGTGGATCCTTTTCCCTTTTATATTCTCTCTTTGCTATGCATACCTAGGAGTGGCATTGCTATATTAAAGGGTAGACAGTTTTATTGCCCTTTGAACATAGTTTCGAATCACTCTCC
Organism: Potorous gilbertii; assembly: GCA_028658325.1. Taxonomy (NCBI): domain Eukaryota; kingdom Metazoa; phylum Chordata; class Mammalia; order Diprotodontia; family Potoroidae; genus Potorous; species Potorous gilbertii. The sequence goes on from JAQQSK010012239.1 coordinate 9,849, forward strand.
AGAATGGTTGGATCAGTTCACAACTCTAAAAACAACGCAATGGTGTCCCAATTTTCCCACGTTTTCTCCAACATTCATCATTTTCCTTTTCTGTCATATTAGCTAATCTGTTAGGTTGTTTAAATTTGCATTTCTAAAACAAAAAGTGATTTAGAGCATTCTTCATCTGAAAACTGCCTTTTCCTATCCTTTGACCATTTATCAATTGGGGAATGACTTGTACTCTTATGACTTTGACTCAGTTCTGTATATATTTGAGAAATAAGGCCTTTATCAGAAGCATTGACTGTAAAAATTGCTTTCCATCTTTCTGCTTTCTTTCTACTTTTGGTTGCATTGGTTATGTTTGTGCAAAACCTTTTTAAATGTAATCAGAATTATCCATTTTGCATTTCATAATGTTCTCTATCTCTTGTTTGGTTATGAATTTTTCCATTCTCCAATAGGTCTGACAGATAAAGCATTCCTTGCTCTCCGATTTGCTGAAGGCATCATCTTTTATGTCTAAATCATGTACCCATTCTGACTTTATACTGGTATATTGTATGAGATATTGGCCTATGCCTAGTTTCTACCATATTATTGTTAATTTTTAATAGCAATTTTTGTCAAATAGTAAATTCTTTTTTCCCAGAAGCTTGAGTCTTTGAGTTTAACAAATAGTAGATTCCTATAGTCATTTACTACTATGTCTTACATGTCAAGTCTAGTCCACCATACTATTTCTTAGCCAGTACCAAATAGTTTTCATGATTGCTGCCTTAAAATATAGATCTGGTATGGAGGTCACTTTTCTTTGCATTATTTTCATGAATTCCTGTCATATTCTTGACTTTCTGTTCTTCCTTAGGAATTTTATTACTTTTTTTCCTAGCTCTATAAAATTCTTTCAGTAGTTTTGATTATGTGGCCCTAAATAAGTAAAGCAATTTAGGTAAAATTGTCTTTTTATTATATTAGCATGGCCTACCCACGAGCAACTGTTGTTGTTTATATTGTTTAGTTCTTTATTTGTATGAAAAGTGTTTTGTAATTCTGTTCATATAATTCCTCCGTTTGTTCTGGCAAAAACCAAATAATTTATATTGTCTACAATGATTTTTAAATGGAATTTCTCTTTCTGTCTCTTGCTACTGGGCTTCATTGGTAATATACAAAAATACTAATGATTAATGTGGGTTTATTTTATATCCTATTTTGCTTAAGGTGCTAATTATTTCAAGTATTTTTTAGTTGATTTTCTAGAATTCTGTAAGTATATTATCATATCATATACAAATGATAGTTTTGTTTCCATATTGCCCAATTTAATTCCTTCTACTTCTTTTTCTTCTCTTATTGCTAAAGCTAATATTTCTAGTACAATATTGAATAACAGTGGTGATAATGGGCATCCTTGTTTCACTCCTGATCTTACTGAGAAAGCTCTTAGCTTATCCCCATTACAGATAATGGTTGCTGATTGGTTTAGATAGATACTGCTTATCATTTTAAGGAAGGTACCATTTATTACCTATACTCTCTAGCATTTTTAATAGGAATGGGTGCTATATTTTGTCAAAAGTTTTTTCTGCATCTATTGAAGGAATCATGTATTTTTTCTGTTGGTTTTGTTATTAATATGGTCAATTATGCCGATCATTTTCCTAATATTTAAACAACCCTGCATTCCTGTTATAAATTCCACCTGGTCATAGGGTATATTCCTGATGATAAATTGCTATAATCTCTTTGCTAATATTTTATTAAATTTTTTTTTGCATCTATATCTATTAGGGAAATTGGTCTATAGTTTTCTTTCTCTGTTTTTTACTTTTCCCAGCTTAGGTATCACCACCATATTTGTATCACAAAAAGAATTTGATAGAATTTCTTCTTCTTTTTTTTTTATTTTTTTATTTTTTTATTTTTTATTTTTTTTTTAATTTTAAATAAATTTATTTAACTTTTTATATTCATTTTCACAAGATTTTGAGTTCCAAAATTTTCTCCCCATTTGTGCCCTCCCCCCTCCCCAATACACTGGACATTCTAATTACCCATGTCACTAATCTGCCCTCTCTTCTATCATCCCTTCCTTCCCTTACCCCATCTTCTCTTTTATGCTG
>JAQQSK010012240.1:0-11955 GCA_028658325.1 Potorous gilbertii
TTAGATAATAAAATAAAAAGCAACAGATTGGAAGAGCTCTTTGCCTAAATAAAGATAAGATTTCAGTTCAATTAAGCCAAAAAAATCTCACTAAGGCAGCAGGGGTCTGGTTTAACCAGTTTCTTGGGATTATAAACACTATAAACCCAGGACATAGTAGGTACTGCCTTCTCCATATCTACAGTTTTAGAGAGATATAGAGTTCATTTTTCAAAGGTCTACTCATTATCAATGTGTACATCCAAGCAAAGTCCACTATCAAGGGAAATGATCTTATCCACAGGATTTAAAGCTTCTCCATTTTCTGTAACGAAAGGTTCCATGTATGGATGGTGTGGTGGTGGCTGATGTAGCACCTGTGTTTTCCTGAACACTAAGTATCCTGTGGCTTTACATTTTTAGGTTGAAATGAAAATGTCTGAAGCTATCAAAAAGTTTGTAAAGCATCATAAGTATAGTGTCAATGCAATATTCACAACACCAATGGCAGTCATGAATATCACAGCATAATTCAGAATCACAAAATACCATAGACTGTCCACATGGAAAGCAGAAACAAAACATTTATTCAGACACAAATCCATCACAGTAAAAAAAAATCTATACACAATAACAATGTGGAGGACAACACCATCCCCAAACCTTCTCCCTGCTAGGATTCCCACAAACCAGGTCCATTACACTCATCACAAGCAGGGTCTCTTAAATAAAATCATAAATAATCACAAAATCACTCATGCTCCTCAGGAATCAACCTCCTTCCTAGCTTTGTCTACTCTCAAGATTAACTTCCTCTCAGCTCTGCTCTAGCTCTACCTCTTCCTCCTCCACCCATTCAGCAAACTCCACCCACCACAGGCTCACGTGACTTAATGAACCTATTAATGAATATGAAAGATTTTCCATTCCAAAATACCATAACAATAGGTCTGTTATGGCAATTAGGGAATGGAGAAATCGTTAATGTCTATTTCCTTCAATGTACAGATGGGAAAACAAAAGTACAGAGGCTGAGTTGTTTATCATGAGTCACACCACTAAAAAGTTCTTGAAAATAGATTTGAGGACAGATCTTATAATCACAATTAACCATCTTGGGACAGTGATCTATATGAACATCTAGGTCTATGATAGGATTTCCTACTGGTTCCATTTACTTAGAGAAATAACAGGGAAGTTTATTTCTATTATTTTTGTCCTGATCAGACAAAATGTGTTCTTCGTACCATATTTTAGGAAGGATAATAATTAGTTTGAGCATCCAAAGGAGCATATGAAGATACTGAAGAATCCAAGGATCACAACTGATCAGTTTGACAAACTGATGGTTTTCCTTATCGAGTAAAAGAATAGATTCTTCACTATGGTCCCTTAAAGCTCAAAGTTCTATGATCCTCTATCTAGACTGAGCATATTTAGTCTGAATAAGAGAAGACATTGGGGTGAGGAAGACAATGTAATTGTCTTTATGTATTTGAAGAGTAGTCTCAATGAAGAGATATGACATTTGACCTTCTGGACCTCAGAACATAAAATAAGATCTCTGGGAAGATATTATAAAGGAGAGAGTTTAGACTCCAATATTAAGATAAACTTCCTGATAATTTGAGCTGTTCAAAAGTATAATGAAGCATATCAGGAAGTTTGAATTAGGGTGGTGATTTGTTTGGATTGAAATTAAAAGATATACTTTCTAATATCCCTGTAGTCTTACAGATTCTGCTATTATTATATTTCTCCTAAATTTAGCTAGGTCCAATGAGGGGAAAAAGGTTTGTACTGAGAAGGAAAATGCTCTGTTATCCAGTGACACTTGCCTTGCTCTGCCTTGCACACAGCCGTCTGTCTCCCATCTCCTTGTATTTTCATTGGCTATGTCTAATGCCTAGATAACTAAATATAATGTCAACTTTATGTGGTGCAACTCCAAAGAAATAAGATCAAAGTCATGAACCCAGTATGGAAATCCACTTGATTGTTTTCCATCTACATCTTATATATCAATATAACTCTCTGTAATGTTTCATTTTAACCGGTTTTCTTTATATCACCAGAAAAATGGAAGGAGAACTGGAGATTCTGCTATTATTATATTTCTCCTAAATTTACCTAGGCCAAATAGAGGATTTTATATATTCTTAAAGGTATAAGACACTGGAGTTTATTGAAGGTGTGTGTATGTGTACGTAAAATTGATTTGATAGGTGAGTAGAGGATGGACAGGAATCAGGAAAGACTTGAGAAAGCTATTGTTATGGTCCAGCTGTGAGGTGATGAGGACTTGAACCATAGAGGTGACACTATCAGAAGTGAAAAGGGGACATACTGTATATAGAGGATGTTACAAAAAAGGCAAATGATTCAATCTGAGGAGGGTAGTGAATGGAGCAAAGAGATGAAGATGACACAAAACTTTCTTTCTTGGATGACTGGGAGAATAGTAATCCCAACAGTAAATAATGATAGGTATCCTTGATAGTAATCGTCAGATAGAAAAGGGAGATGGTTTGGGGGAAAGACAATGAGTCCAGTTTTGGACATGTTGAGTGTAAGATGCTTATAGGACATCCTCAGTTCTAGATATACAATAGGCAGTTGGAAATGTCAGACTGGAGGTTTGCAGAGAAGTTAGGGCTAAATAAATAAAAAGGGCAGCTAGGCAGCACCTTGGAAAAAAGCACCAGGCCAGGAGGAGGATCTGACATCAAATCTGGCCTCAGGTACTACCTACATGACCCTGGGCAAGTCACTTAGCCTATATGCCTTAGTTTCCTGGAGAAGGAAATGGCAAACCACTCCATATTTGCCAAGAAACCACCAAATGGGATCACAAAGTGTCAGACTGAACTGAAAAGACAAAACAACTACAAAACTAAATAAATAGAACTGAGAATCATCTGCATAGAAATGATAATTGAATTAATGGATATTTATAAGATCACCAAACAGAATAATACAGAGTGGAGAAGAAAGCAGGTACAGAGCCTTGGGGGATCTCCAGTTAGTAAATGTGGGAGATCCAACAAAGAAAACTGCGACAGTAGGAGAACAATTAGGAGAGAACAGTGTCAAAACCAAACAAAAGCTTAGAGATTATCAAGAAAAGAAATTAAAAAATATACCTGGGACAATTTGAGTTGACTTGTATCAATTGGATTAATTTGGGACCAACTCTGGGTCCTTTGGTTCAGTGAGATATAATGTCAATTCTTATATTCTTGCAGGGAACTCTTGATATCCCAGGTAACATCCTTCCTCGTTGCTTTTAACCTCTTTGCTGATGGTTTTTACTTGCTTTTATCTTCCTCTCCATAGATTTTAACCACTTCACGAACTACTTTTATCTGGGAGCAAATGAATATGTTTTTGTTTTTAATTAAATAGATTGTATATTTGAACCTCAGGTTTACAGTAATCCATTTTATCAGATTTTTGCAGACACTATATTCCTCCTAATATTTCTGTTAACTCCTCCATAAAAACCTCCTTTCCACAAATCATTTAGCTGTTATTTACTTAGAGAAGAATATTAAGTTAGAAAACATTTGCCTCTTAAGAACTAGATGCTCTGATACTCACAATGTTGTTGGTATTTGTTGGAGAAGAGTAAACACTCTGCATCTTCTTTTCAGTGGGTAGCATGCAGAATATATATAAACTTCTCACAACTGCAACAAAGGAATAATAAAGAAATGTTCCTCTCACCACTCTCCTTTCATCTCTTCTCTTCAGGTTTCTGTGTTAATAGGCTTCCTCTCTAGTCCTACACAGATCAAAAAAGGATAACCCCTGCAGGAGAAGATCAGTAGCATAGATTGTCAAGCAGTTGAGAGTATGACATTGCTTCAGAATTTTGATTGCAACTGTGATCACAAAAATTGTGTCAAGGATACACATTTGGGTTTTTTTGGCAGGATGTCCTGAGCTATCATCCACAAACCTCCCATGCATGTAGTGCTACCCTCCAAAAAAATGCAAATCCATAGTAAGAAATTTAAACGATTAATCAAGTTATGTTGACCAATGTCACCTTAGTTTCAGTGTGCCTTCCACAGTTATATTTTGAGCAATTTTCAGATATAATACTTTTGTGTTGTATAGATACATAGTGAATACTTTTTTCTCATTGGACTAGGCAGCAAGCTTTTAACTTAGTGTCCATGGACATTTTTAAAAAAAGCCATACATTATTTTGATATAATGCATTTCCTTAGCAATCCTACATTTTTTTTATACATTTAACAACCTCATTCTCAGGAGTCTATAGACTTCATCTGTTTATCAAAGGTCAATTATTTCAAACAACAAAAAAAAGAAAGATAAAGAATTCATGTACTTTGGGGAAATTATGGTCATTTTAAAAAAAAGAAGTGAAAGTAAACTAATTTTCCCTAAGTCAGTGTGCCTATTTATTTAGTGGGGACTATGGAAAATGAATGATTTTTGTACTAATAAACTCTAATGATTTCTTCCCATTAGCTTTATCTTAATATTGTTTTCTTACTGGTTATGGAAGTCATACCAGTTGACCTGTAATAAAAGATAATTACATTACATCACAAACCTCATAGAACAGCATAGTACATTTTAAAATGATGGAAGACAAAAATAAAAGCCTTTCAGATAGAAATCTGTATTCCTTACCAATACTTTAGAAAACATTCACCCATCGTGGTAAATATATGGAATAGCAGCCAGAAATTGCACAGAAAATTATCACTTCAATAAGCTAAATTGAGTGTATTTTTCTAAATCAATTTGACTTCACTTTATCAGCCTGGTATATTTTTTTGCTCTGCATAGTTTGCCTTTGACATATAAATGACCAGACCAAAACAATTAGTAAGGTGGGTAACACAACTGTTGTATGACAGTTGTACAATTGTTCCCTCTAAGTAGGCATTCCAAGATTAGTATGAAGTTAAACTTACTACTCTCCTTTGTTGACTAAGTAAATGACAAAAAATGAATTCACAGTTTTCCTCTAACTGTCTTGTTTTCTGTTTTTTGATGAAGACAGAGCATGGGAAGGAAAATGAAGATAATCAGATCACAGTGAGTTACTTATTTAGATCTATCTGATGAATAGTGCAGACGAATGAAAGGATGAGCAACTATTATCATTTTTCTCCTTCTCAATCCCATAAATTGTTAGTTCTAAAAGAAATTTGAGTTCAGTGATACAGGATACTTTTGCTTTAGTTTGGTTTACATTTGTGTTATGAAACTCGATTTTGATTTCAAGTTTATAGCAGTCTACCAGTAAGTATTCCAGGATGATAAAGAAAAACCATTCCACAAACATGAGATTGTGGGATTGTTATCATTCTCGAATGCTGTTGTTACACTAAGTTCTTTCTTGTCCACAAATGTGAGTATAATGATGATGATAATGTTAGCATTCATGTAAAGTTTGATGCTTTGAAAAACAGCCATTATCACTGACCAACCTTATGAGGAGAATATGATTTTTCTCCACTTTATAGATGAAGAAAGTTTCAGAGAGTTGAAGTGACTTCCAACATTAAACAACAAAGTAGTGTCAGAGACAAACTCAGGTTTTTTAGACTCCCTGTTAGTAATCTACCTGCCTCTATCACCTATGGACACCATAAAAGATAGAGCAATTAAGATACATGGATGGTTTCAAAAGTGGGATATGTATGGAAAACTGATAGAAGGCAGCTAAGTTACAAAGTGGATAAAGCTCCACATCCGGAGTCAAAAAGACCTGAGTTCAAATCCAGATTCAGATACTTAGTGTGTGATGTGGGGTAGGTCATTTAACCTCGGAATTGTTTCAGTCATGTCTGACTCTTTGTGAAACCATTTTAGGGTTTTCTTGGCAATGATACTAGAGTAGTTTGCCATTTCTTCTCCAGGTCATTTTAAAAATGAGAAACTGAGGCAAACAGGGTTAAATGACTCACTTGGGGTCACACAGCTATTGAGTGTCTGATGCCATATTTGAATCAATGAAGATGAGTCCTCCTGATTCCAAGCACACTACTCTATCACAGACTCACCTAGCTGGTCCCTTAGTCTATTTAAGTCACCTCAACTATAAAACAGGGAGAACAGCACCTACCTTCCAGGGTTATTGTGAGTATCAAAAGTATTAACGTTAATAAAGTGACACTGTATCAGCACATAATAGGCACTCTCTATACACTAGCTATTTTCATTATTATTATACCTAAGGGAATGTGCTTGTGCACTCAGGGCAAGCTCATGAACAACCAATTGATTATTACCTTGACACTTCTATTTCCAAGATGTTTTCCTTTCACTTCATTCTTATGGTAATATTCCTAGAAATAAGCACTAAACTGGTTCTGAGTTAGTATTCCAAAAATTCTCACTGTATCTAATACATATTCTACTTATAACATTCTATGATCATATGATTCCGTGGTCTTACCTAAGAGTTGAGTGATCATTTTCCACTAGGAGATTTGTATGAAGAAATTGAAATTCACATGGCACAATAGTAAACTCACTGGACTGTGAGGGGGAGGGTAACAAAAGATATAAGTTCTTGTCTGAACATTTTACCCACAGTGTGACTAGACAAGTCACTTAACCTCGCTAGGACTCAGTTTCTCATCAGTAAAATAAAGGAGTTGAAGGGAATAATCCGTAAAGTTCATTCTTGGCACATTGTTCCAATGTCTCAAGTCCATTTCTGTATCCTGACTGTTATTGTTGCTGTTTTTGATGATGATGATGATGATGATGATGATGTCATGTCCAACTCTTCCTGATCCCATTTGGGATTTTCTTGACAAAGATATTGAAGGAGTTTATAATTTTTCTTCAGATCATTTTACAGATGACAAATTAAATTGAACACAGTTAAGTGGCTTCTCCATGGTCACACAGCTAGTAAACATCTGATGTCTACTTTTAACTCAGATCTTTCTAACTCCTGACCAGGCACTTTATCCATAGCACTATCTAGTTGTCCTTTGTACCCTATTGCTATCACCAAATGCAGTCGTTTTTCATGTCATTTACAAATTTTATAATCAGTATTCTCATCTATATAAAATATTAAAAGGAACAAAATTGTTCACTGAAGTATACCAATAGAAATATTCCATTACATTGACATTAAACATTACTAAGTTGAAATCATTCAAAAGAATAGGGCTAAGAAAGAAGATATATCTAAGCACAATTCACCTTTTAACACAATTAAACAGCAAGAAATCCTCCAAACAAATTAAAATATCAGGAACACACGTACATGTACACACACACACAGACAAGAATTAAAAATACCTGCATGGAACAGTCACCAAAATTACTGAAGAAATGAATGAGAACATCTTCAATATCATGTCACTCAAAACATAGACGAAATTTGTTCCAATCCTTATGGTTCATCCAACTCTTCTAAATAGGGATCATGGAAAAAGAAATAGAGAGATGCATATAGATATAGATACATAGATATATAGATACATATGAATAGAGATATGGATAGATATACATATAAATATAGGTATGGATAGATATATAGCAGTTCCACTTGGCTTTGTGGTCTAGGACCCTTCATATCTGGTAGAATAGTCCCAAATCTACAAATAAATACTTCAAAACAATGGAAAATTAATAAAAATGTAATGAGGCAGGGAATCTTCTGGATTCCCAAGAAAGAACAACATCAGATTATTCTCAAATGGTACACTGAGGAATAAGTATAGTTCCTGTATCTATTTTGGCAAGTATGCTTTCATTTTTTATACGTTCTGGTTTTTATGTGGTCTAAAATTGTTGATTAGCAGGTCTCACATATAGCATAGTTTTGCTATATTTCTCTTTTAATTAAATTTGATTTTAGGTTTAACTTTGTCTGAGATTATGATTACTATCCTTACTTATTTTTACCTAATTAAATTCTATTCCTAACATTCATTTGATGTTTGTGTGTTTCTCTCATTTTCATAGCATTTCCTGAAAGCAACAAATGGTAAAAATCTATTTTTTTAATCTGCTATCAGTCTCCATTTTGTAGGTAAATTCATCCCATTCGCATTCTCAATAAAAATTACTTATATGTTTTCCTCCTTCCTCTTTTCTTCACTATCCTTCTCATCCTATCCCTATCACTCTTCTACTTTCTTTTTTTTTTGATAGATTAGATTATTTTATTTGTTTTCGGTGTTCTACAATCACTTCCATATAATTTAGATTTTTTTCCCCTCCCTCCTCTTCCTTCCCCTGTCCCTACCCCCTCCCTCCCATAGTAGGCATACAATTTTATATAGGTTCTATGCATTCATTCCTATTAAACATATTTTCACCTTAGTCATGTTGCACAGAAGAATTAAAATGAATGCAAGAAATCATAAAACAAACCAAAACTTAATACAAAAGAAAATGATCTGCTACACCCTGTGATCAAATTCCATAGTTCTTTCACCGAATGTGGAAAGCATTTTGCCTTAAGAGATCATCGGGAATATTTTAAGTCCTTTCATTGCAATAAAGTTCTAAGTCTACCAGAAAAAATTCTCACACACTGTGGTTGTTGCTGTGTATAAAGTTCTCCTGGTTTTGCTCCTTTCACTCAGCATCAGTTCATGTAAGTCTTTCAAGGCCTCCCTGAAATCTTCCTGTTCATCATGTCTTACAGCACAATAGTACTCCATTACATTCATATACCACAATTTACTCAGCCATTCCCCAATTGATGGGCATCCCCTTGATTTCCAGTTTTTGGCCATCACAAAGAGTGATGCTATAAATATTTTTGTACATATGAGACCCGTTCCTGCTGGGATAAAGGGTAGGCTCATTTTTGTAGCCCTTTGGGCATAGTTCCAAATTGCTCTCCAGAATGGCTGGATCAGCTCACAGCTCCACCAACACTGAATTAGTGTTCCAACTCTCCCACATCTTCTCCAACTTTTATCATCATTCTGTTTTGTCATGTTAGCCAATCTAATAAGTGTAATGTAGTATCTCAGAGTTGTTTTGATTAGTATCTCTCTAACCAATAGTGATTTAGAGCATTTTTTCATATAACTATAGATAGCTTAATTTCTTCCTCTGAAAACTGCCTGCTCATATCTTTTGACCATTTATCAATTGGGGAATTAATTATATTCTTGCACATTTGACTTAGTTCTCTATATATTTTAGAAATGAGGTATTTATCACAGTCACTAGTTGAAAAAATTCTTTCTCAGCTTTCTTCTTCCCTCCTGATATTGGTTGCATTGGGTTTGGTTGTGCAAAAGCTTTTCAATTTAATGTAATCAATCAATGTAATGTAATCAAAATTATCCATTTTGCACTTCATAATATTCTCTATCTCTTTTGGGGGCATAAATTTCTCCATTCTCTATAAATCTGATAAATATATTATTCCTTGCTCCCCTAATTTGTTTACAATATCAATTTTTATACCTATATCATGTATCTATTTGGACTTTATTCTTGTGTATGGTGTCAGACATTGGTCAGTGCCCAATTTCTGCCACACTGTTGCCAGGTTTCCAGAAATTTTTCTCAAACACTGAGTTCTTATCCCAGAAGCCAAGATCCTTGGGTTTTTTAAAGGGTAAATTGCTATATTCATTAACTGCTATGTCTTGAATGCCTAACTTACTCCACTGGTTCATCCCTCTGTTTCTTAGCCAGGACCAAGTGGTTTTCATGATTGCTGCTTTATAATACAATTTGAGATCTGGTAGGGCTAGGCCCCTTTCCCTAGCATTTCTTTTCATTTTTTCTCTTGATATTTGGGACTTTCTGTTCTTACAGACGCATTTTGATATTATTTTTCCTAGTTCTACAAAATAATTATCTGGCAGTTTGATTGATATGGCACTGAATAAGTAAATTAATTTAGGTAGGATTGTCATTTTTATCATATTAGCTTGGCCTACTCAAGAGCAACTGATGCTTTTCCATTTCCTTAAATGTGACTTTATTTGTGTGAACAGTGTTTTGTAATAGTGTTCGTATAGTCCTGGGTGTGTTTTGGCAGGTAGACTCCCAGATATTTTATACTGTCTACTGTAGTTTTAAATAGGATTTCTCTTTATATCTCCTGCTGTTGGGCTTTTTTACTAACATATATAAATGCAGATGACTTATGTGGATTTATTTTATAACCTGCAACTCTGCCCAAGTTATTATTATGCTTTTAATATTTATTTATTTATTTTTAGATTTCAACATTCATTTCCACAAAATTTTGAGTTCCAATTTTCTCCCCATTGCTCACCTCCCACCACCCAATAACACCTTGAATTTGATTGCCCCTTCCCTCAACATGCCCTCCCTTCAATCACACCCCACCCTTCCCTTATCCATATCTTCTCTCTTTTCTTGTAGAGCAAGATAGATTTCTATACCCCATTACCTATATTTCTTATATCCCAGTTATATGCAACAACAACTCTCAACATTCATTTCTAATGCTATGAATTACAGCTTCTCTCCCTTCCAGCAAGCAATTCCATACAGGCAAAAGACTTCCATAACAGTCATGCTGTGTAAGACTAAGTATACTTCCTTCCATCCTACCGTGTCCTCCATTTATTCTATTCTCTCATTTTACCTTGTCCCTTCCTAAAAGTGTTTACTTCTAAATACTCCTTCCTCAGCATGGGGGCAGGGGGGGCGGAGCTAAGATGGTGGAGTACAAAGATTCACAAATGCCAGCTTCAAACCCACAGCCCATGGATTTCCTGTAAAAAGAACTCCCAACAAATTTTGGAGCAGTGGAAGCCACACAGCAATGGAGGGAAGGAGATTTTCGTTCCAGAGAGCACTGAAAAACCGATCCCAAAGGTCCATCACACACTGGATGGGAGAAGAACCTAGCCCTTCCCTGGCTGCACATCACCGAGAGAAGTAGATAAGAGCAGGCTTCAGGAACAGAATCTCCACTGGTTGTGAAGGTCCCTCCACCTGCAGAAGCACAGGTCAGTGAGAGAGACTTCTGGGCTGGCTGAGAGGGGAGCAGGGTGTCTCCATACTCAGGCCCCCTCGGGAAGCAGCGGCAGAGAAAGTGGCAGGTCCTCGAGTCCATTACTGAAGGTCTCCGCATAAACCCCCAGAGGGAACTGAGCCTGGGAGGTGGCCCTGCACCCACCTGAGCACCAGAACTTAAGCTCTCATTGAATAGCAGCTATCCTCACCACTGAAAGCCCTGAGGCTGGGAAGCAGCATTTGAATTTCAGACCCCAAGCACTAGCTGGACAGATCTGGGTAGGGGTGGAGAGGAATCTCAGAAGGCAAATAACTGGCTTGGAAAATGCCCAGAAAAGGGGAAAAAAAAAGTAAGACCACAGAAGGTTACTTTGTTTGTGACCAGATGTTTCCTCCCTTCCTTTCTGATGAGGAAGAACAATGCTTACCATCAGGTAAAGATATAGGCCTCTGTATCCCAAACATCCGAAATAGATATCCAATGGGCACAGGCCATGGAAGAGCTCAAAAAGAATTTTGAAAATCAAATTAGAGAGGTGGAGGAAAAACTTGGAAGAGAAATGAGAGAGATGCATGAAAAACAGGTCAATACCTTGATAAAGGAGACCCAAAAAATGTTGAATAAAATAACACCTTGAAAAATAGGCTACTCAATTGATAAAAGAGATTCAAAAAGCCATTGAGGAGAAGAATGCTTTCAAAAGCAGAATTAGCCATGTGGAAAAAGAGGTGCAAAAGCTCACTGAAGAAAATAGTTCTCTCAAAATTAGAATGGAACAGTTGGAGGCTAATGACTTTATGAGAAAAAAAGAAATCACAAAACAAAACCAAAAGAATGAAAAAATGGAAGAGAATGTGAACTATCTTATTGGAAAAACAATTGACCTAGAAAATAGATCCAGGAGAGAAAATTTAAAAATTATGGGACTACCTGAAAGCCATGATCAAAAAAAGAGCCGAGACACCATCTTTCATGAAATTATCAAGGAAAACTGCCCTGATATT
>JAQQSK010012241.1:0-11955 GCA_028658325.1 Potorous gilbertii
GGAATGGGTGGGGAGGAAGGGATGAAGAGAAGTTAGAACTCAAAGTTTTAGGAACAACTGTTTAGTGTTGTTCTTGCTACTTGGAAATAAGAAATACAGGCAATGGGGGAATAGAAAGTTATCTGGCCCTACAGGACAAAAGAGAAGATGGGGTAAGGGAAGGAAGGGATGAAAGAAGAGAGGGCAGACTGGTGATATGGGTAATTAGAATGCTCAGTGTATTGGGGAGGAGGGAGGGGACAAATGGGGAGAAAATTTTGGAACCCAAAATCTTGTGAAAATGAATGTAAAAAGTTAAATAAATAAATTTATATAAAAAATGTAATTAAAGAAGATTATTGAACCCTCAAAAGTCACTTTCCTTTTAGAAAACCACATCTAAGAACCTCTGCAGCAGGCCCTCCTGTGTATGCCAGGGTGCTTGCTGTTACACTTCCTTCTTTCCTCTCTTCCTCTCTTCTCTTTCTTCTCTTTCTTTTCTTCTCACTCTTTTCTCCCTCCCTACTTTCCTTCCTTCCTTCTTTCCTTCCCTTCTTCCTTCTTCTTCCCTTCATTCCTTCCTTACATCCTCTTTTCCTCTCTCCCTCTTTTTCCTCCTTTTCTCTCTTCCTTCCTTCCATCAAAATACTATCAACAACACAGATATATCTTAACCAGTCACCAGAAGATCTATTGGGCAAAAACGGCTCCTTAAAAAAACATTGTAGCAGATGCATTACAGCACACATTTTTCCCCCCTCCCCATTATGTAACTGTGTAGATTATTCTTTCTTTTATTATCTCTGCCTGACCTGTCTGTTATCTGTGCCTACTTAGCTGTACTCTTAATTGCTCTAATTACTGTTCTAATTGATTTAACTCTGAAAAGAAGAGGAGGGAAAATAGTAGCAATGTTTGTTAAATACATTCCATCAACCAGTTTCTCTCAGAAATTGATTTGTGTTTTCTTTGGGATGAAAAGTAGATAATCCACAGTTGTTTTTATTGTTGGCTTTTCCCAGTTGCAAAAAGTCTCCTTTTGCAAACTGAAAATCTATGTCTTTATCTTTTTAAAGTCATCAGAAAACTAATATCTATATGAAAATTTCCTCTATCACAACCCTTTGACTTAGAGAAGCCCTATGGAGTGGTCTGGGGCGTAGAGGAGTTAAACAAAGACTTGCCCAGGCTCAACTAACCTCTAGTCAGGGGCAAGTTTAGAAACCAGCTCTTAGTTGAATTCCCTGTACTTCATCCAGTATTATTCCATTCATTGTACTTCTTCAGTACTACCCAAAAGTCACATCATGGTATGAAGCTGTCCTTGAATTCTTCAATAATAAACTAAGAGAAGCAAACTCACCTCTGTTACTATACTGGAAAGACTGAGTATAGTACAGGTAACAGACTATATTTGAGAACTATCCTGACTAACTACTGCATCTCACCTCCAAGTAGGCCAATCACACAGAAAAAAGCAATAAATTCTTTGGCTATGGCAATCCATTTGCTTTATTACAGAACATTAAACTTTAAGGGTCCACTTCTCATCGTGCCTCATATATGTCTGACCTTCCAGAAGGAATTGATCGCTTGGTTAAGCTCTTTGAATTGCTGTTCTATAGTGAACAAACTCCCTTAATTCTGGACCTCTTTGCCTCATGCTCCATCCCAGTATTTACCCTTAAATGAGATGTGACTTTCACCTGAAGACAGTGAATCCCATGTCACCCCTCTTCAGCACTGACTTTCCTTTTCCTCTTTCCTCTCCCACCTCATATACTCTTCCTTGAGGAATATTGCTACTTATAGGCAGTGATTGTTTCATTGTCTTTATTTGTATGTCCAGCACCTGGCACAGTACTGATGCTTAATAAATGCTTATTGATTGATGTTTGTTGATTGACTTCAATGAATGGTTAAATGAATGGATAAATGAGAAAGAATTTACTAAATATTTACTTTGTTCCAGACAGTACAATAAAAGCTGGGGTTACAAATATGAAAGTGTGACAGTAAGCTAAATCAAGTAGTTATTAGAAAACAGAGGCAAGAAATGAAAATAGGTGAGTGGTAGCCAAGGAAGGGAATTTTTAAATGGGAAATCACAGGAACATTGAGTGGAGCTATAGGAGAGTTGATAGGCATACTCCTTCTAGAAGCAATGATAGTATTACTATGACTGCTACTCCCAGAGCAAGAGGTGAAAAGTGTGTGAGTGTGTGTGTGTGTGTGTGTGTGTGTGTGAGTGTGTGTTTGTGGTAAGATGTTGGAATGGGGAAGAGAGCAAGGAGACAGTGGTAGGGAGGGTGGTAATATGTGCAAGATGAAGAGAAGTAAAGAATGACATAGGGTTAAATAAGAAATGGAAGTATTTGCTGGTCCCTAGCATCATTAGTATCAGTGTGTTCATCCTTTGCTGCTGAAGAAGACCATACCATCAGAGAAATGATGACATGACTTGCACTTGACTTTGTTTTGAGTGAGGGAGGGCTGTGCAGGTCACCAGCCTCACTTCTCCTCCAGAGCCATCTGAATCCAGTGACCAGATATTCATCAGGATGACTGATGAGGCAATTGGGGTTAAGTGACTTGCCCAAGGTCACACAGCTAGTGAGTGTCAAGTGTCTGAGATGAGATTTGAACTCAGGTCCTTCTGAATCCTGCACTGGTACTCTATCCACTGCACCACCTAGCTGCTCCACTGGTATCAGTAGCAATAGTAACAATGTATTATATAATAATACATAGTAATATTGTGTTGTAATAATAATAGTTACAATAAGAGTAACACCTTGCTTTAAGCTTTATTATTTGCAAAGGGAAGTGAAATAGAAAGGAATAGCATTTATATAACACCTACTAAATACTAGGTACTGTTTTAAGTGTTGTTTTTTTAAAATATTATTTCATTTGATCCTCACCTGTGATTTTAACAAATTATTTTGAGGTAGATGGTGGCAATATTATTTTCTGCATTTTAAAGCTGTGAAAACAGAGATTCAGAAATGTTGTGACATAGCCAATAAGTGACAGAGGGAGAATTTAAACTCTTACTAAAAGAGCACTGAATTGTAAAGGCAAAATATCTGGGTCTGTGCCCCGGCTTCAACAATGGGCTACTGTGGGGGGAAAAACAACTTGCAAATGTTTACATACTAGATTTAGCATCATCATCAATTTCTTCTTCTTCACTAGCTTTACATAGTCAGGTCTTAAGATTAGAACAAAGGGCAAAATCGACAAATTAGATTTTAAAAAGATAGACCACACGTGCACAAATGCCTCTTACCACTCAACTTATTTAAAATTATTGTTGACTCTGGGAAAAAATGGTAAAAAGAGGAGTCATCGACCCTGCTTATCACTATGGATATATTTAAACTATGTAAAACAGTTACCACAATGGAGAGGCCAAAAGGACCCAGAAATGTATCAGTCAGCAAACACTTGATTTCCTCTTGAAGAAGGCAGATTAACTAGCTAAAGGCATAATAAATTCTTTTTTAGCCCATTATGAAGCAGGACGACTGAAAATCTTTGAAAATCAGCCAGTAGAAAGTTTAGTATTTATGAGAATGAAGTAAACCAGATCATCTTGAAATAATTTATATATGAAACTGAAAGGAGGACAACAGTAAGATGTGAAATGGAAGAGATATGCCAGCATTTGTATAGTCATTTATTTTCATCATTGATGTCGGTGGAATTGCCAGAACTGGATACCAACACCTCAGTATTTAATGTGCTGTGTCAATAAGTAGAAATGACACTTAATGAAGATAAATGGAGAAGAATGGTTGGACCTGAACAAATACATGCAGAATGACTATATGCTTTTAATGTCAATAATTCATATCAATGTTCAGATTATTTTAAAAAGGATAAAGATTTGCAAAGGATAGAAGATATTGTGAACTATATTAGTTTCCTGTTCCCTCTATAAAGGTGAGTAGAGCAATATCAACAGCTTCCAACCCATACCCCTGCTTTTTCATCTCTATAAAATCTTTATGAGAATTGTTCCTGAATGCAATAAGGGTATATGTGATAAAAATATAAAAAGGGAATAGGCAATTTTCACCAGTCATTTTCTATAACAAGTGACATTTTCAAAGTTAAGAAATTTGCTCATAGTTGTAAAGAATACAAAATTCTATTATGCTAATTGTGGACTACTCCAATGACATAAAAGTTATCACCAATTAATATGTAAAATTATGTGAATACTATATAAAACAATTCTGATAAATTTGTTCATTGCTTCTCAGTATCACTCTCAAATAAAACACAACAAAAATGTGCCTGCCAAAGTGTCATAAAAAAATTCCAAATAGAAGAGGCATTTTCTCTCTGTCATGAAGTTCTCCATATTTCTTTTTGTCTATGACACTGTAGGAACTAGTACACTCTAGCCCCTTCTCACTGAGATCTAAGGTTACACAAATGAAACTGACTCAATATTAATTCACTCCTGGTAGATCTGTGAATTGGTTCAATAATTCTGGGAAATAATTTAGAATTATGCAAGAAAATTTATTAAATTGTTTATGCTATATAACAAAGAGATTCTACTACTCCAATTATGGTCCAAGTCAGTTTAATAACAGCAATAAAAATCATTTGTACAAAGATATTTGTAGTAGTATTTTGTGATTAAAGAGCTGGAAACAAAATATGTGTTCAACTAATGATTGACGAATGAGCAAATCATGTACATAAGTGTAAGGGGATATTATTGTGCACTAAACAATGTTGAATATGAGAAATTTAGAAAAAAAAATAAAAAGACTTATTTGAAGTAAGCCAGGGTGAAGAAAGTAGATCCAAAATAGCAACACATACAATGATGGCAACAACATGGAAAATGTCAACATGGAGAAGCAACAAAACTCTGGACAAAGACGGTGGTCCAAGTTATCATACTGTCTGAATTAAAGGATACTTGAAATTGGGCCGAAAAGCTAGCTGGGTACCAGATTATCTAGTATGGCAAAATACTTTACTATATACTATTTTTTTATGTTGTTTGAACCTAGCTTTACGTGGCTAGAAAAATGTCTGACTCAAAAGTTTACTACAGAGATCAGGCTGTTGCAGAGAGTCCCAGAAAAGCAGGATGGCTGAAGGAAATTTTAATCCTACCCAGTGATTGTTTTGGATCCACCCAAAACTTGTGTTTTACGTTTTTCAAATCTGAATAAATAACCTGCTGGTATTTATTTTCTCTGGAGCTTGTCTACTGCCTGGGAGGGGAAGACCCTCAGGGTTCCTGGGTAAAAGAGAAAGTTACCATTTAGTATTTACATTCACTCTATGCTAACTGAGTGGAGACCTGTGGTCCAATCTATAAACTCCAGAGTGAATTGGGTTTAAGGCTTGGTCTTCTAGCAAGAAATCTAGCCTGTAAATCCGAAGGGAAAAACGCAGCTTTTGGCCATGGAAGTGTACCTTCCCCTGAGCAGAGCACCCCAGGCACAGAAAGAGAGGAGAAAAGGGAAGAGGAGGAGGGTAGGGAGGGGAGAGGAGAGTTTGATTTTTTTTTTTATTAAAGGGGCCATCCCTTGAGTAACTACTTAAAGAAATCTATTCATTGAATGAGTATATCTCACTCAAAGTGAGAATCTGATAAGACCTTAACCTAAAATGTCCAGGGTCCAACATTGCAACCTGGGCTATCTCCAGTCATCCTGATGAATATCTGGCCACTGGACTCAGATGGCTCTGGAGGAGAAAGTGAGACTGGTGACCTTGCACAGCCCTCCCTCACTCAAATCAAAGTTTTCTGCAAGTCATGTCATCATCTTGATTTCATGGTTCTCTTTGGGAATGAAGGATAAACACAAAAGCAACAATCTACTGCCTACCTGAGGCCAATCAGGCAAATGTCTTTGACTGAACTCTTTATAATGTAAATCTCACATATGCTGACTGGTAGTCGCACCTTCTTCCAGCTCTCTCCTTTACCAAGTAAATTTCTTTTCAAAGGTATTTCAGATTTTGAGGCTTGTTCTCTTGACTAAGGACCTTAAATGTCAGTCTAAGGAGTTGGCATTTTATACTATACTCAATGAGGAACCATCAAAGCTATCTGGGTAGGAGAGTAATATAGTCTTAAAATGATTGTTTTGGTAGGTGTCTAAAAGGATGGATTTGACAGAGATAAGGTAGATCTAAAACAATCTTAAGAGATTGTATCTCCACTACATAGTGGACAGAGAGTTGGCCTCAGCGTCAGGATGCCCTGAGTTTAAGTGCTGCTGCTAATATATTCAGGAATGTGATTAACCCTATGAAAGTCATTTACCCTCTTAATACTCTAGAGAACTCAATAAGACTAGACGATGTAGATCAAGTACCAAATCTGCATTGAGAGAGGAAATTTCCTCACTGGAGGTTCCCTAAATTAACGAACTCATGAAACTAGTCCAAAACAAACAAATTAAAAAAAAAAATCTATAAGTCTAGGGTAAGTCACTTTGTCATTCTGAGATGGTAAAATAGCGCTGCTCACTAGGGAAATTTTGATGGATTCTTGGTCTCCAAACTGGAAAGTGACTCAGGTGACCTCTACTTTAGGTATATGAAATATTATGGATATCATTCCTAAGCTAAAGAAATTAGAGATCTTTGGCACCAG
The DNA here is from genome assembly GCA_028658325.1 of Potorous gilbertii. Classification (NCBI taxonomy): domain Eukaryota; kingdom Metazoa; phylum Chordata; class Mammalia; order Diprotodontia; family Potoroidae; genus Potorous; species Potorous gilbertii. The sequence goes on from JAQQSK010012241.1 coordinate 6,620, forward strand.
TTGTGGACACTCCTCTACCCTCGCATGACTAGGAGAACTATTTCAAGAAACCAGCATAGGGAAGTAGGTAATACATTGGTAGAGCAATAGACCTGGAGTCTGGAAAACCTGAGTTGAAATCGGGCCTGAGATACTTTCTGTGTGATCCTAGGCAAGTCACTTAACTGTTATCTGCCTTAGTTGCTTTAACTTCCCCAGGGTTGTTATTAGGCTCAAATGAGGTAATATTTATGAAGTGTTTAACACAGTGTCTGGCACATAGGAGGTGCTTAATAAATGCTTATTTGTTTCTTCCCTTCCAGAGAGGGAGAAAGATTCCTTTGAATTCCTGCACATTCTAAGAAGTATTCCTTATTTGTTCCCTTCCCCATGTTAATCATATCCCTTAAGATCCCAGACCAAGAGAAGATTTAAATAGTGGTAATCCAAAATGAGGTTCTCAAGGTCAGCTCTATGGATCTGGGGATGGGGGGGACTTATTTAGGGGTACATAGCAAAGTGTGGTTGAGAGGAAAGAAGATTAATCTGGGAGACTTGATTTTTGGTCTATGCTCTGCCAGGATCCACTAGAGTATAACTGGTGACAGCTCCCATTTCTCTACCTTTTGCATCTCTCTTCTGTGGCGGTGCTGTATTCCTGGTCACATCACATTTGGAACATGGCAGTCAGACCTGGAGGCCACATTTCAGGAAAGACAGTGATAAGCAGGAACATGGACGGTGGAGAGCAACAGGTACTATAAGTGTCCTTGAAGCTATGTTCTATGAGGATCAAGTGAAATAGCTCAAGATGTTTAGTCTGAAGAAGAGAGGACAGAAAGGAAACATAATGACTGTCTTCAAATATTAAAAGATATGTCCTATGGAGAGCAGGATCAAGACTCATGGGCTGAACATTTTGAGTGCATACAAGGAAGAATTTTCCAACAATGACAACTTAAAAGAAGCAAAAGCTAACATTTATGTAGTATTTTAGGTTTGCAAAGGAGGTGGTGCAGTGAATAGAGCACCAGTGCAGGAGTCAGGGAGACTTGAGTTCAAATCTAATCTTAGTCACTTGACACTCACTAGTTGTGTGACTTTGGGCAAGTCACTTAACCACAATTGCCTCATCCTGGGTCATCTCTAGTCATCCTGAAGAATATCAGATCAAAGATGGCTCTGGAGGAGAAGGGAGGCTGGTGACCTGCACAGCCCTCCCTCACTCCAAACAAAGTCAAGTGCAAGTCATGTCATCATTTCTCTTAATGGCATGGTCTTCTTTGGCAACGAAGGATGAACACACACGTAGAGATGAGGAAACTGAGGCTGAATGGTTAAGTAACTTGCTCAGTCACATGATTAGTCACACAGATTGGAATTTGGGTTTTCCTGACCCCAATTCTTGTATGTTAGCTATCTGTTATGGAAAACTTTAACTCAAAATATATAACGGATTATTTTGTGAGTTTGTAAGTTCACATAATCAAAGCACTTTAATCAGAAGCTTTATGATTGCTTCTCAAAGATACTAGAGAGAATGTCTTCAGACTTACCTATATATATCTTCTGAGATCTCTTTAAATTCTAAAACAACAGCTCTCTAACTTTTTGGTCCCAAGATTCTTTTATACTTTTAATCATTATCAAGATCTGTGACACTAAAGAGCTTTTGTTTTTGTGGGAATATCAGAATATTTTGGAATTGGTTTGTACTGGCATGCAAAGAGTGTGAATGAACATTTATTTACACCTTGGAAAGCTGCAAATACCACAAATCAGAGCTTGTTTGACTGATTATCTACCTTTAAGACAGTGAGGAAGAAAATGCTAATAACAAAGATTAAACTTTAAAAGTATATAATATATAAGATCCGCCCCCCTCCAGCCAGTTGTTAAACATTTGCTAGCATAATCTTAGCCATGTCTATAAATATTTACCATATTTTAAATTAAAATGTCTTATTTAGTATTATTATGGAAATGATTTTGACCTCACAGAGCCCCTGAGATGGCTTTAGGGACCCCTAGGTACTGATAAACCACATTTTGAGAACTGCTGCCCCAAACTTTTATTAAATCAGTGTGGAGAAAGACTTTTAATCTTACAAATCTTGAACAATGTTAATGTTCAACAACCATCTCACTCTGGATCAACATTATTTATGAAGAACCAAATCATATTAGTCTCAAAAAAGTACAAAAAATTCTAGGTGACCTATCCACTATCTTAGGAGACAGCTGTCAGTAGATAAGAGTTCTGGGTCTGGAGTCCTGAAGAACTGAGCTCAAATTCTGCCATGGGAACTTCATAACTGTGTGATCTTGGACAAGTCACTTATCCTAAGTTTTTTGCCTCAGTTTCCTCAACTATAAAATGAGCATGATAATCACAGCACTTACCTCCCAGAATTGTTGTGAGAATCAAATGAGATAATATTTGTAAAGCACTTAGCACAGGACCAGGAACATAGTAAGCACTATATAAAAAGTAGTTGTTATGAATTAAGAGATCTTGGCATCATTCTAACAGGTTCAGCCCAGAGGGCTTGATAACCCCTGTTGGTCCTCAAAATGCCTCATTTCATCTCCTAGCTTACCATTTCATCATCATTAGTTTTTTCCCCCACAAGATTTAAAACTCTTTGTGAGTAGCAAAGGCTCTTTTATGAAAGCCTTTAAGACACAAAGAAGACACAACAGAAAGGGATATGTGTCTTCCAGAAGTCACGGTTCTGTGCTAGATTTGGAGCTGGAAGACTTGGATCCAAAGACCAGCTTTGTGACTTAGCCACCTGTATGACTTGGGGCATATCACTTAATCTGCTTCAGTTTCCTATTAAATGAAGGAGTTGGATTACATGATCTCTAAAGGCTCTCCCAGTTCTGAATCTATGTTTGTACGGTCCTGAGTTACAAAGAACACCGATGAGAAAGATCTGGGCTCAAATTCCACCTTAGATAACTCACGAGTTATGTGAACTTGGGCAAGTCATTGAAACTTTTCCAGACTCAGTTTTTTCATCTATGAAATGAGGATAATGATAGTGCCTACCTTGTAGGATTGTTGGAAAGTTGATAATCAGATAGGGTAGGTAAAGGTATGCAAACTGAAAAGTGCCTTATAAGTTCGAGCTGTTGCTGTTGTGATTACTACAGGGCACTTTAGTGGACAGTCAACCCACCTGCCTTAGTATCAAGAAAACCTGGACAGAATCCCTTCTCTGCCATAAATGAATTTACTGACACCAGGGCAAATTATTTAAGCTCTCAGTGTCCCTGGGCAACTCTCTAAGACTATAATTTACAGAACTATTACTGCTCTACATTAATGAGATAGAAATGAAATCCTAGGTTCAAAAAAAACCCCTTTATTCTAGTTCTTGTCGTTGTGGTCTATTAATATTCTTATCTTAGTAAGTGCTAGATGTAGTATCAAGGAGATTTAAATCCTAGGAATAGCTTCCTGTTGGACTTTATTTTCTTTTAATTATTAATTTCTTATAGTTTTCAATATTCAGTTTTATAAGATTTTGAGCTACAATTTTTTTTTCTCCTTCCTTTTGTCCTCCCTTACCCCTCCCCAAGATGGCATGAAATCTGATATAGGCTATACATACATACGCGCACAATCATATTATAGATATTTCCACATTACTTGTGTTATAAAGAAGAATCAAAACAAAAGGGAAAAACCACAAGAAAGGAAAAAAAAGAGAAAATAGTATCTTTCAATCTGTATTCATACCCCATAGTTCTTTCTCTGGATGTGGATAGCACATTCCATCTTGAATCTCTTGGAATTGTATTATTGAGAAGAGCTAAATCTATCAGAGTTGGTCATCACATAATGTTACTACTACTATGTACAGTGTTCTCCTGGTTCTGCTCACTTCTCAGCATCAGTTCATGTAAGTCTTTCCGGGCTTTTTCATCATTTCTTATTGTACAATAATGTTCCTTTACATTCATATATCACAACTTGTTCAGCCATTTCTTAGTTGATGGCCATCCTCCAATTCTTTGCCAGTACAAAAAGAGCTGCTATAAATAATTTTGCACACGTAGGTCCTTCTCCCATTTTATAGTATCTTTGGGACACAGACCCTGTAGTGGCATTGTTGGAATAAAGGGTACGCACAGTTTTATAGTCTTTTGGGCATAGTTCCAAATTTGAGAACCTTAATTTTAATATTGTTCTTGTGTGGCAGGAAGTAGTCCAAGTTTAGTTGGGCCTGGCACTGTGATGATATCATGCAAATAGAGGCACTTGACTGAGATTAGGAGCCCTGAAGCAACAGGCTCTGATAAGCAATTCTTCATAATGTCATTAAGGAACTGGGATAACAGGTAGATTACTTAGGCAAAAACAGAGCCCAGGAATAATCCTTCCATTATGCTCAGTGATGGTTTTTGTCATTATAAGATTATTGTTTCCAAAGCAACAAACTTGATTAGAGGGAGACAGAAAATATGTCCTCTGAAGACAAAGACTAAAGATATGAGGGTTGCTAGACTAAGAAATTAAGAATTAAAATTTAAAAAGGCAGATAATGGGTGACTTCATGACATTCCAAATATAGGAAGGGTAATTAAAAACTGAATATTGACTCCTTTTTGCAGAGGAAAGAACAAGAGTGATTACTTAAATTGTGATGACAAGAGTTCATCTAAACACTAAGCCACACATAGATGGAGGCTCGAGTTATTGGGAAAAAACTGACCAAAGAAAAGTTTCTGTATGGAGACAAATGAATCTTCTGCTTCTTGCACATAGTTAGTACTCAAATGCTTAAATTGAATATATTCTGATTTTAAATTTAGTCAAATCAATCAGCATGGTTCCTGCAGATGACTTCCCAACACCTTTGGGTTTCTGCCTGATTGGTGCTTCTAGCTGAGCTGTGCTAATTGAATTCATCTCAATTCAATTCAATAAACATTAAATTAAAACATAAACATAAAATTAAATTAAAACAATAAACATCATGTATTTAGCTTCTTTTGTGGAGGTATCATTGTGAAACATAAAATGTTTACACAACATATAGTACCTGCCCTCATACAACTTACAGGGTTTTTTTTGTTTTGTTTTGGTTTGTTTTTTGTAATTAGCTAGAGAGCAGGGGATCTAGCCTTATACCTTGATGTATGTAGAAAACTCCCATGTGGAAGCTCTGTATACCAATTCTTTTTTTTTTAAATATAAATTTGTTTATTTAACTTTTAACATATATTATCACAAAATTTTGGGTTCCAAATTTTCTCCCCATTTGTCCCCTCCCCCGACCCCAGTACACTGAGCATTCTAATTTCCCCTATCACCAATCTGCCCTCTCTTCTATCATCCCTCCCTT
>JAQQSK010012242.1:0-11954 GCA_028658325.1 Potorous gilbertii
AAGAGGATAGAGTATCTTACAGAAGATGAACATAGCAAATGCAGCACGTTGAGAAAAAACTAGAACTGAGATAGGATTGTCAGATTTGACAATTACGAGGTCATTGATAGTTTTTATGTCTCTCGTTGAATGATGAGATAGGAAATCAAATGACACAGGGTTCTTTCTGTTGTCCTGTAGTCTTAGATTACTTCCAGTTCTGACATTACGTAATTTCATCAAACTATTTTTAAAGCTGTTGTTGGGAGAACAGAGACAGGAACTTATGGTAAGTGGCTGTTTCTTATTTTATTAGTTACTCTGTTCAACAGCTTGATAATGGTTTGGGACCCTTGAGGGTGATCACTTATCCTCTCTCCCTCATCTGTCAGATGAGGGGATTGGAGTGTAACCCCTAAGGTCCCCTCTGGTAGCTGGTTAGATGGAATGGTTTTAAAGCATGTGTATAATTGGTCCGGTGAAAATGTAATTAGCAATATTTTTATAGTGGTACACAGGGGAACTTTGGGTAGATCTGTTAGAGAGGGATTACACTTATTCTTCTTGACCCCTGAGGACAGAACTAGGCTCAATGCGTGGAAGTTGTGGAGGTTCATATTTTGGCTTCATATAAGAAAACTTTCTAACAGAGACATTCCATGGTAGAATAGGCCATCTTAAGAGGTAATTTAATTTCCTGTAAAAAGGAGTTGTCAAGTAGAGCCACTTATGATCATTTGTGAATGTGTTTTGGAGAAGATTCCTGTTCAGATATGGCTTGTACTAGAATACTAGCTGATTTTTAAAAAATTAATTTATTTTTAGTTTTCAGCATTCACTTACATAAGATTTTGAAGTCCCCAGGAAGACTTCAGAGAAGCCTGGAAAGACTTAATATGAACTGATGCTGAGTGAAAGGAGCAGAACCAGGAGAACTTTGTACACAGCAACAACCACAGTGTGCAAGGAATTTTTCTGGTAGACTTAATACTTCATTGAAATACATGGACTCTCTTGAGGCAAAATACCTTCCACATCCAGAGAAAGAACTGTGGAACTGGATTGCAGATAGAAAGAGACCATTTTCTTTTGTATTATGTTTTGTTTTGTTTTATGGTTTCTCCCATTCACTTTCATTCTTCTATGCAACATACATTTAATTGGAATGTATGTGTAGAATCTATATAAGATTGTATGCCATCTCAGGGAGGGCATGGGGAGGGAGAGGGGAATGATGGGGAGGGTGTGGAAAGAAATCCAAGATACATGGAAGTGATTGTAGAACTCTTAAAACAAATAAAATAATTCAATTAAAAAAAAGATTTTGAGTTCTAAATTTTCTCCCCATCTCTCCCTTTGCTCCACCTCAAGATGGCATGTAATTTGATATAGGCTCTATATGTACATTCATGTTGAACTTGTTTTCACATTATTCATATTGTAAAGAAGAATTAGAACCAATGGGAGAAACCATGAGAAAGAAGAAACAAACGAAAACGAGAGAGAACAAGCAATATGCTTCCATCTGCATTCAGACTCCATGGTTCTTTCTCAGGATGTGGACAGCCTTTATTCCATCATGATTCTTTTGGAGTTGTCTTAGCTCCTTGCATTGCTAAAAGCAGATAAATATATCAGAGTGAGTCATCAAACACCTGGTTCTGCTCACTTCACTCAGTAGCGGTTCATATAAGTCTTCCCAGGGTTTTCTAAAGTTAGTCAGCTCGTCATTTCTGATAGAACAGTAGTACCCCATTGCATTCATATGCCACAACTTGTTCAACCATTTCCCAGCTCCTCAATTTCCAATTCTTTGCCACCATTTATAGATGTCACCGTATATGTATGAGTCAGTGTGTGTGTGTGTTTGTTTACATATATGCTATAAATATTTTTGTATGTGTGGGTTCTTCTCCCTTTTCTTATGATCTCTTTGGGATACAAACCTAGAAGTGGTATTGCTGGGTCAGAGGGTACGCACAGTTTTATAGTCCTTTGGGCATAGTTCCAAATTGCTCTCCAGAATGGTTGGATCAGGTTATAGCTCCAGCAACAATGCATTAATGTTCCAAATTTTCCACATCTTGCCCAAGATTTATCATTTTCCTGTTTTGTCATGTTAGCCAACCTGATAGGTGTGACATGGTACCTCAGAGTTGTTTTGATTTGCATTTCTCTAATCAATAGTGATTTAGAGCACTTTTTCATATGACTATAGATAGCTTTAATTTCTTCCTCTGAAGACTAGCTTTAATTTTTTCCTCTGAAAACTACCTTTTCATATCCTTTGACCATTTATCAATTGGAGAATGACTTGTATTCTTGTAAATTTGACTCAATTCTCTATACATTTGAGAAATGAGACCTTTATCAGAGACAGTGACTGTAAAAATTCTTTCCCAATTTTCTGCTTCCCTTCTAATCTTGGTTGCATTGGCTTTGTTTGTGCAAAAACTTTTCAGCTTACTGTAATCAAAGTTACCCATTTTGTATTTCATAGTGTTCTCTGTCTCTTGTTTGGTCATAAATTCTTCCCTTCTCCATAGATCTGACAGGTAACTATTCCTTTCTCTCCCACTTTGCTTACACTATCAGTCTTTATATTTAAATCATATACCCATTTTGACTGTTTTGGTATATGGTGTAACATGTTGGTCTATGCTTAGTTTCTCTCATATTATTTTCCAGTTTTTAAATAGCTTTCTTATAGTTCATTGGAAGTTATAAAATGGCTCTCCTGGTTGTTGTTGTTTAGTCATTCAATTGTGTCTGAATCTTTGTGACACCATTTGGGGTTTTCTTGGAAAAGATACTAGAGTGGTTTACCAAGTCCTTCTCCAGCTTATTTTGTGAATGAGTAAACATGAGGCGAAAAGGGTGACTTGCTCAGGGTCACACAGCTAATAAGCATCTAAGATGGTATTTGAACTCGGGTCCTCCTTACTCCAGGCCCAGTAATCTTATACACTGTGCCATCCTACTGGCCCCATAAAATGGTTGTGAAGGGACGATTGTTTGCTGGTAATAGTGGCTTAAGCCACTCAGTATTACAACTACCCCTACATTGTGTTTCTAATATCTTCACTGTTTCTAGCTGTTTTTCCTTTTTAAGCAGTCTCCATCTTCACTAGTGTCACTTCTTTCTTTCCTTACTCTTCAGTTTTTTCGCCCCAAAAGGGGAATGTGTGCTTTAGTCTTTCTGCTGATCTTTTTACCAGCATGGAATACTTTAAACTTAATTTGTTTTACCTATGAGCTCTTGGTTTTGCCCAACCAGTCTTTCTGTTGGAAACATACAGAGCTAAGCCTTGTCCCCAATGAGGAATTGACATCAAAAGGTTCTTGCCTTTTGGTGAAATTGATGATCCCCATCTGCTAACTGAAGAGGCAGATTCATCAGCTTTTACTGTTTCACAAGTAGAGATTCTGTGTGAGTCTTGCCTTCTCTCATATGTGTAATTCTTCTGATATGTACAGATCTTACGAATTTATCTCTGTTAAGCAGACCGTTAACAGCTATCAAGCTCCTATACCCTTAAATCTTTTTTTGGAGAAGTTGTGGATCTTTCTGGGTCTTTGTCATAGTGGTCCTAGAAAGTAAGAACCCCACAAAATAAGTACACAATTTTGCTTGAGAAAGAGAACTTTAATGGGACTCTGAGCCCACAAACAGTAGGGGAATCCTTAGTTCAATGATGAACATACTAATCTAGAATCTATTGAACTATCAGGTACATGGAATAGGAGATTTTGTAAATTTTTAATTCACTAATGTACACTTTTAATACAATAGTGCAGATTTATAAAAATGACTCCCAAATTACACAAGTAGAATAGAACCTTTTAAAAATAATCCGTAAAGTACAAGGCACCCAGTTTATTCCTTCCAAGAGGATTATAATGCATTGATACTTCTACTAAGCCTAGTTGAGCTAGTCTGCATGGTGCTTTGCTGACTTTCCAGTTTCTAGCAGAGAGGAGGAAAGAAGTGGAGAGAAGGGCTGATTCTCTGATCAGTTCTAAGGGAAAGGACGGCAAAGGGGAGGAAGTGGATGACGCATTGCCTCTTTTGCTCAAACGTGATAAAACAAGAGGGGGAACAAATCCAAGAGTCTGTTGTCTACTGGAAAGAGAAAGAAGAGTTGGAGCTGTGCCTGGAGATAATTTCTTTTGTTATCGGCTGGAAAAGAGGTTGAGATCTGCACTCCAGAAGGCCTGTTACCACATTCAATCAAATGAGGTCACGTGCTTCTAATCTGTATCCTACCACTAGGATTCAAGACTGTGTCTCAGATCTTTACCCACTGGTGAAGATGCTCCTTATCACTAATTCTGTCAGTAGAAAAGTTTAGTTTGGAGTTAGAGGAGTCCTTACACCACATGAGTCATTGGAGATGGCTCTGGATCAAGAGAATCCTAGTACTTTCAGCGGTGGAAAATTGGCACCTCAAGCCTGGGACCCATGTTGGGACCGTCATCTCCACTGGCTAGAGCTAGATGAGGGGAGAGGGTTTTGTTTTCCTAGTTGTTTCCCTTCTGATTTTCCTTCTATCGCAATTAAATCCATTAATTTTGTTTGTGCAAAAAGTTTTTAATGATCTTCTTCCACTCTGTAATTTATAATATAACTCTTTACATCTAAAATTTAAATCATGAATACATTTGGAGCTTATTGTGTCATGAGATGGTTTTAAAAAATATACATGTTTTAACTCAGAGGTACCATATCACACCTGTCAGGTTGGCTAACATGACAAAACAGGAAAATGATAGATGTTGGAGAACATATGGGAAAATTGGAACACTGATGCATTGTTGGTGGAGTTGTGAACTGATCCAGTCATTCTGGAGAGCAATTTGGAACTGTGTCCCAAAGGTTATAAAATTGTGCATGCCCTTTGACCCAGCAATATCATTTCTAGGTTTGTATCCTAAAGAGATCATAAAAATGGGAAAAGGACCCACATGTACAAAAATATTTATTGCAACTCTTTTTGTGGTGGCAAAGAATTGGAAATTGAGGGACTGTCCATCAGTTGGGGAATGACTGAACAAGTTGTAGTATATGAATATAATGTAATGCTATTGTACTATAAGAAGTGATGAACAGGCAGACTTCAAAGAGGTCTGGAAGGATTTATATGAACTGATGCTGAGTGAAGTGACTAGAACCAGAAGAATACTGTACGAAGTAACAGCCACATTGTGTGAAGGACTGACTTTGATAGGCTTAGCTCTTCTTAGCAATGCAAGGATCTAAGACAACTCCAAAAGACTCATGATGGAAAATGCCATCCACATCCAGAGAAAGAACTACGGAGTCTGAATGTAGACAGAAGTATATTACTTGCTTTCCTTTTTCTTTTGTTGTTTTGTTTCTTCTTTCTCGTGGTTCCTCTCATTATTTCTAATTCTTTACATCATGATTGATGTGAAAATGTTTAATATGAATGTCTAATTAGAGCCTATATCAGATTGCATGCCATCTTTGGGAGGGGAAGAAAATTTAAAACTCAAAATCTCATGGAAGTGAATGTTGAAAACTAAAAATAAATAAATTATTTAAAAATGTGTTTTTATTTATTTCCTTAAATCTTCCCAATTCCATGTAAAAAAATTAATATCGATTAAAAAAATTCTGAGTTCCAAATTCCCTCCTTCCCTCTTCCACTCTTTGACAAGGCAAGCAGTATGATACTGATTTCCATGTTACCCATGTTGGAAATGAAAAAGCACATGCAAAAAACCAAAGAAGAATGAAGAAACTAAAAAAATTATGCTTCAGTCTGCACTCATAGTTTATCAGGTCTCTCTTTGGAGACAGATAGCATTTTTCATCCTGAATGTTTTTGAATTATCTTGGATCATTTCCTTGATCAGAGGAGCTCGGCCTTTCGCAATTGCTCATTCTTACAATACTACTGTTACTGTATACAATTTTGTTCTGATTTTGCTCACTTCACTTTGCATCAGTTCATATAAGTCTGCCCAGGTTTTTCTGGGAAAAACCTGGAGCCTATTTTAGTGTGTTATAGCAGCGGCAGAAGAGACTGACTACTCTTTAGTAGTCATCATTTCTGATCACACAGTAGTGTTCTATCATCATATGCCATAATTTATTCAGCCATTCCCCAGTTGATGGGCATCTCCTCAATTTCCAATTTTTTGCCACCAGTTAATATGAGTTGCTAATCTTAACAGGATTTTACTGAGCCAATCTCTAACCCGATAATGAGGAAACAGCAGGCCAGAGACAAAGTGCCAATAATCAAATAGCAGTTTAATTAGTTTCATTATGAGGAGCAGATTTACAAATTGGGAATTTTCCTGATCAGAATTAGAAACCCAGTTTTCTTCAGGAGTGTCATCTAGTTGTTTCTCACAGTTTTTGCCTTTATTTTAGTAGTTAGATTCTCTGGATTTTTTGAACATCATACTACTATGTTCATTTACTTCAATCTGTTGCATTAATCAACTTGCTTATTTTTACCTTTATCAAGTAGCTTTAATAATTACTACTTGATAGCAGAGATTTGGTACTGCTAGGCCCCCTTCTTTCTTATGTGTTTTTCCCCGTACTTCTTTGAAGAGTTTTGATCATTTGTCTCTCTGGATGAATTTTGTTATTATTTTTTTTTAGCTTTATAAAGTAATCCATTCATAGTTTAAAGAATATGACAATGAATAAGTAAATTAAGCAGTATTATAATTTTTATTATTTTGCATGTGGCCGATTGATTGATGAGCAATTAATCTCTTTTCGATGATTTAGAAGAAGGTTATAAAAGACAAATAATGTGATCTGTAGAAGCAATCCATTTCCACTTTGATGTGTTTTTTTCACTTCCTGTCATCCTGACCCCAATAATTGGTTCTTAGACTTTATTTCCTTTTAATCCTCCTTTTATTTTACCTCTTCTGAGATTGAAGTTTGTTTTGCTTGTACATACAACCTCCCTCTTAAATCCTCCTTTCTTTTTGTGTCATTGACTTTAATTTATTACCGTACCAAACTCTCTGTGCATGTGTGGGTATATGTGTGGGTCTACTGTGTGTAAATCAGTGGTATCAAATTCAAATGAAAATAGGAACCACTAAAATATACATTAGGATTCTTGTGGGCCACAGAGTGACTTAGAAAACCACATGTTTATATATTTCTATTTTAACAATTAAATTATTTTGTTAAATATTTCCCAGTAACATTTTAATCTATTTTGGCCACACTCAGTAGTGTTTTGGACCTGTGTTTGACATCTTTGAAGTAGACAACCTTCCTTTATTTTAGGTAAGAGAGACTCATAGTTGGGGAGCTCAAAGAGTATATAAAACATAGAGGAACCCAGTAGGGGAGTAGACATCACATGATTCTCTCTTATCTCTTAGGAGCTTGCAGTCTAATAGCGCAGACAACATGCAAGCAACTATAGATGACTAAGATATATACAGAATAAATTGGAGAAACTCTTAGAGGGAATGAGCAAGCATTGAGGAGAATTGGGAAATGTTTCTTGCAAAAGATGTGATTTTAGATGGTCCTGAATGAAGCCAGGGAAATGAGGAGGTGGAGATGAGGAAGGAGAGAATTCCAGGCATGGTGGATAGCTCTTGAAATGCAAGGAGAGAGGCACTGCAACCCTACCCTGGTCAGACCTGGGACTATGTGCAGGGCAAATGTACTGGAAGCTATGGACAGGATAAATAGGAAACAATTAAAAGAGAAAACAGTGAAATTAAGGGGTTAGGGAAAGTTTCTTGTAGAAGGTGGGATTTTAGATGAGACTTAAAGCAAGCTAGAGAGGTCAGTAGTTGGAGTGGATGAGGGAGAATGTTCCAGGCATGGGGACAGCCAGAGAAAATGCTCGGAACTAAGAGATGGAATGTCTTGTCTGAATTGAAGAGTACTATGGGGGAGGGGGATAAGGAGTAAGAAGATGGGAAAGGTAGGAGATGGCTAGGTTTAGAATGCCAAATATTTTTCTTTTTTCTTTTTCCCCTGGAAGGACATAACTATTAAGTGGGGGTAGGAGTAGTGGTGACATGATCAGACCTGTGTTTTAGGAAAACCTAACGGCTGCATGGAAATGCATTAGAGTGGGGGAAGACTTGAAGCAGGCAGACCTACCAGCAGGCTATTTTCATAAGTCAGATTGAGGTGATTAGAGTTTGCGCTAGAGTGGTGGCACAGGATCAGAAGAGAGAAGTGGAATGTCTTGGAGACAAAGGTGAAATCTATAGGCCTTGGCTACAGTTTGGGTTTGGAAGGTGAGAGATAGTAAGGACTCCTAGGTTTTGAGCATGAGGCCTGACCTTGACAATAATAGGGAAGATAAGAGTTAGGGAGGGTTTGGGGGGAAAGATATGTTGGACAGAATGAGTTTAATCTGGTTCAGGATGTCTGAAAGGTAGTTGGAGATGTAACCTTGGAGGTCAGCAGACAGTTGGGGCAGAATAGGTAGATTAGAGAATTATCAGCATTTTTTGTCGCTCAATTGTTTCAGTAGTGTCTGACTCTTCATGCCCCCATTTGGGGTTTTCTTGGCAAAGATACCGGAGTGGTTTGTTGTTTCCTCTCCAGCTCACTTTATAGAATTTACGGAAACTTTGGCCAACAGGGTCAAGTGACTTGCCGAGGGTCACATAGCTAGTTGAGTGTCTAAGGCTGGATTTGAATTCAGGTCCTTTGAATCTAGGCCCAGTGCTCTTATCTATGGTGCCACTCAGCTGCCCACATCATCAGTATGGAGATGGTAATTAAATCCATGGGAACTGATGAGATCAGCAAGTGAAGTTATTTGGAAGGAGAAGAGAAGACACAGGATAGAACCCTGTGGGACTCCAATGGGTAAAGAATGTGATCTGGAGGAGAATCCAAAAAGTAGATAGAGAAAGAGGAAACAGATGGGTAGGAAGAAAACTGGGAGAGTAGTGTCAGGAATCCTTGAGAAAAGGGAGTGTCAAGAAGGAAAGAGTGATCAACGGTGTCAAAGGCTGTAGAGAAGTCATGGAGAATGAGGGTTAGGCCTTCATTGCATTTGGTAACTCAGAGATCATTCGTATTCTTGTAGATTATCCACCTGTTTAGAATTTATATCCTGAAGTTTCTTTGTAAAGCAGTAGTTTTATTTTCCAGTTGAATGATTGTGTATTATTCAGATGACTTATTATTGAGGAAGGGTCCCAGAAAAAAAGGGAAAGGTTGTAGTTATTTTTTTTATTTCTCCTCTTACCCCGCCTTTCCAGCCCTCTCAATCTTATGGGTAAAGGCAGTGGAAAATAGACAAGGAGATATCTGTTTGAGAATTCTCTGATCTTTTTGGTCACTTGTTAATGAAAAGGAATGGTCTTTGTGAATCAAGAATATATGTCAAGAGGGTATAGGCTGTATTTATGTATCTTAAAATTTATTCTTACAGAACCACATTTTTGTATTATATCTATTTTCAGGAATAAAAATTAAAAACTATTTTCAATATGTTTATTTCTTACAGACTTCTTTGTATCTTGATCTCCACAGCAAAAGACATCTCTGAAGATTTTTGTTTTTAATAAGTAAAAAGTTAAGGAGAATTTTGGTTATTAACAGTCAGATGACATCATCATGAGCATCAACCCAAGTAATAGTAATGCTGAAATTCAAAGGTAATACTTAAGGCTTTTCCTTCCATTAATATTTTAATAGCTCTGGCTGTGAGAAAATGTGATGTTAAAAAAAAATAATCTTATCTGATTAGTATTGAGATGAGGCCTGTGAATGGCTGCTGCACTTCTAACTTGGATAAGACAACCCAGTTTCCCCTACTCCTTTCCTCTCAAAAAAGTCTCTCAGGGCAAAAGATAAAATAACTAAGTATGTAAAGTTTGTCTTTAGGCTTCTTCCAACTTCTGATAGCACCTACCTGCCATTAATATGCTATCCTTTGTCTCTCTATCCCACCTCTCCTTTGATATATTACCTCATTTAGGACTACCTTCCTCAGTGCCCTGTATTTGAAAATTATGCCTTCCTCCAGATCAGGACCTTATTTTCTTCAGCTATGTCTTTATTAGGTATTGGGAGATTTTTACTTCATGTAGTTTTGAGCTGGAAGAGACCATTTAGAGTGGAGATGTCGAATTTGCAGCTGGAAGTAATCCAGTGTTCATAAACATTAACTTTTTAAAAAATCCACTTATTTATTTTTAACCTTCATTTAAAAAATTTTCGAGTTCCAAATTCTCTTCCTCTATCCCTTCCCTATCCATTGAGAAGGCAAGCAATAGATCAATTATATTGTAATGTAAAGTCATACAAAACATATTTCCACACTAGCCATGTGGTGACAAAGCCAAAAAAAAACAAAGTGAAAAAATATGCACGAATTCTTTGTAACTGTCTTGGATTAGTGTAGCTGAGTCTTTCACAGTTGATCATGGTTACACTCCATGTGCTAGTTACTGTTCTAAGTCCTGAGGATGTAATTTACAAAGACAGCTCCTCTCCTTAAGGAGCCTCCCCTCTAATGGGGGAGACACACATGGAGGCAGAAAGGGGGGGGAAGGGAAGGTAGAAATAGTTTAGCTTCTGCTTTCTATAAGGCCTGGGGAACAGTTTGGTTCTTCATTCTCCAGCTCTTCAATCAGAGGGAAAGTGGCATCACTCAAAGCTTGAGGAGTTGTAGGGTGGTAAGTTTAGAAGTGCTGTACTTATCCTGGGAGTGGCATCTTATTCCAGGGAGGTGAAACGAAATAGAAGAGCAGATGCAAAGTAGAGGAATTAGGTCAGATAAAAATGTAATTGGGAAATATTTAACAAAACAAATAAAAATACAGTGGAACATACATAATTTAAATAGTTTCTAAGTCAATATGGGGCTGTGGGGATCCTTAAGTATGGTTTAGTTGCCCCTCTTTCTGTTTGAGTTTGACACCAGTGATTTAGAGCATTTAGTTCAATTTTTCTTTTTCAGGTGAATAAACTGAAGCCCAGAGAAATTAAGTGATCTTATTCAGAGTCATACAAACACCAGCAGGCAGTGGGACTTAAATCCAGGCCTTCTGTTAAGACTCATCTTTTTCTGTTAATGTTAGTGATAACTTAAATTTATATCCATCCATTCTCCTTTATCCTTTCAACCACTCTGTGAAAGTGGGTTCTCTAATTCTCTAAGAATTATTACCTTTACTTTGCGGAAGAGTAGCAAATTGAGGGGTAATGATTGTTGGAGGCCAGATATGTACTAAACTCTCTTTTGACCACGTTAAGCTCCTCTCTTTTTATATTTAAGTATACTAATTTAAAGTGAGACTTCAGTGAGTAAGGAACTTTTACAGGGGTAATGACATTTTAAAAGATGAGCTTCTTAATTCAAGTGAAACTCTTATTCATGTATGCAAGAGATAGTCTGATCAGATTTATATCTGCTTTTGTGTTTTTTTGCTGCCTCTTTCTCAGGACGTTAGTTTACTTTAGGAGGCATGAACCAGAGGGGTGCCTGTGGCCTCTTAGGTCCCTTCCACTTTTAAATCTATGATCCAATGAGTCTAAATACTTTTACTGTTAAGTAATCTTTTCAATTCTATCAATTCATTCCTTTCAGAAATATTAAATCCAATGTTTTCCAATTGTATGTTGAAGTTCCTTAAGAAATGTGACTTTTTTGCCTTTATATCTTTAGCACCTAACATTGTATTATTTATTTATTTTTTAATTAAATAAACTTATTTAACTTTTTACATTCATTTTCACAAAATTTTGGGTTCCAAATTTTCTCCCCATTTGTCCCTTCCCCCATCCCCAATACACTGAGCATTCTAATTATCCATATCACCAATCTGCCCTCACCTCTTTCATCCCTCCCTTCCCTTACCCCGTCTTCTCTTTTGTCCTGTAGGGCCAGATAACTTTCTATTCCTCATTACCTGTATTTCTTATTTCCTAGTAGCAAGAACATTACTCACAGTTATTCCTAAAACTTTGAGTTCCAACTTCTCCC
>JAQQSK010012243.1:0-11953 GCA_028658325.1 Potorous gilbertii
AGGTCAGTTGTTTTTCCAATGAGATATTTCACATTAGCTTCCATTTTTTTCATTCTTTTAGGTTTTTTTTTTGTGATTTCTTTGTTTCTCAGAAAGTCATTAATCTCCATCTGTTCCATCCTAATTTTGAGAGAACTATTTTCTTCAGTGAGATTTTGCACCTCTTTTTCCACTTGGTTAATTCTGCTTTTGAAGGCATTCTTCTCCTCATTGGCTATTTGAACCTCTTCTGCCAATTGAGTTAGCCTATTTTTCAAGGTGATACTTTTTTTCAGCATTTTTTTGGGCCTCCTTTAGCTAGGTATTGACCCATTTTTCATGCTTTTCTTTCATCTCTCTCGTTTCTCTTCCCAGTTTTTCCTCCACCTGTCTAACTTTATTTTCAAAATCCTTTTTGAGCTCTTCCATTGCCTGAGCCCATTGGATATTTATTTCAGATGTTTGGGATACAGAGGCCTTGACTCCTAAGTCTTTACCTGATGCTAAGCATTGTTCTTCCTCATCAGAAAGGAAGGGGGGAAACATTTGTTCACCTAGAAAGTAACCTTCTATGCTCTTATTTTTTTCCCTTTTCTTGGCATTTTCCCAGCCAGTTACTTGACTTCTGAGATTCCTCTCCACCCCCACCTAGATCCACCTAGCTAGTGCTTGGGGTCTGAGATTCAAATGCTGCTTCCCAGCCTCAGGGCTTTCAGTTGGGGTGGAGCTGCTATTCAATATGAGCTTAATTTCTGGTGCTCAGGTGGGGGCAGGGCTGCCTCCCAGGCTCAGTTCCCTCAGGGAGTTTATACGGAGACCTTCAGTAATGGATCTGAGGTCCTGCCTGCTCTGGGAGCCTCTGGCTACTGCTGCCTCTGCCACTGCCTCCAGAAGGGGCCTGAGTTATGGAGACACCCTGCTCACCTCTCAGGCAGCCCAGAAGTCTCTCTCATTGATCTGTGCATCTATGGGTGGAGGGACTTTTGGGCTGCGGAGATTCCGTCTGGAAGCCTGCTCGGATCTGCTCCTCTTAAGGCCACATGGCCAAGGCAGGGCTGGGCTCCACTCCCGTCCAGGTATGCGATGAACCTTTGGGATCAATTTTTCATGGCTCTCTGGAATGGAAATCTCCTTCACTCCATTGCTGAGTGGCTTGCACTGCTGCAGAATTTGTTGGGAGTTCTTTTTACAGGAAATCCATGGGCTGTGGGTTCCGAGCTAACATATGTGAATCTTTCTACTCTGCCATCTTGGCTCCTCCCCCCAGCTTTCACTTTTTCATCTATAAAATGAAGCTGTTGGATTTGAAGTATTGTAATGCCCTTTCCAGCTCTAAATCTGTGTTCAATGATGCTGTTAATCCTGATGGCTTCTTTAGAGACCAGGTCAATAAAAGTACACACCATCCTCATGCAAGGTAGTCCCTAGCTAGAAGGCCCAGGGCCTTAAAGTGTTTATTTATTTTTCGATGCAATTTCCAAGGATTAGTTTCTGCACTAGTAGAGGAGGGGCCCCAAGGAAAAAATCCTAGTTACACCTTTTCACAAAACCCAAGAAATTTGGGTCACAGAAATATTGGGAATGCTATATTCAATGAACAAGTATTTGTTAAAAGCCTAATTTATGCCAGACACTGTGCTAGACATTAGGGATAAAATTAATGAAACAGTCCCTATCACTAAGGAAAGAGAAGACATCACCTATTTATCTCCTATATATATTAAATAAATATAAACAAAATCACAAAGGGATAACATTAACCTTTCAAAGATTGATATGAGTCAATAGTCTTCATGGAGAACAAAAGTTCTTAACTTTTGCTGTGTCATGGACCCCTTGATGGACTGGTGAATCCTATAGAATGATTATCAGAGTAATGTTACTAAATAAATAAAATAAAATACATTGGAAAATGCATTTAAATTTAAATGTATGTGTGTATGTATACACACATATAAACAACACAATAACACAGGCATGTAATGTAATATATTTATGTTGATATGTACCATATATGTATATATTATACATAGTCTACATATATAGAGATATATGTACATGGCTTTATGCACATACCCATAAGCTATATGTTTGTAATATATATGTGTATATGTACATGCATGTATATGCATGTTCCAATTTTACTATATATACTTACACATAGATGTGAACAGATATTTACATACTGCACGTAGTCATGTATATCACAAATACATATATGTCGATTTCATGTGTTTATCATGTGTACGTATACACAACCCTGGAAGAGAGAATGAGGCCGGTGATTTTGGATGGCTCAGACTCATTTAAATCCAATTCACCTGCAAGTCAAGACATCACCTCACTGATTTCATTGGTCCTCTTTGAGAATGGACAAACAATATCCATAAATACACATATATTACATACACTTTTAATACACACACATATACTCACACACATACATACATACATACATATATTTGAATATCTTCAAATTCACAGGTTAAGAACCCTAAAGGTTTGTTCTTGAACTCCCTCTTAAGGGAAGAAAAGGATTTTTATGAGATTCAGATGAGGAAAAACATACTTTAGGCATAGGGGACTACCAGCTCGAAGGTAAAGAAACAGAAGTTAGTGTTATATGATAGAGAAAAGGGGATTTTTTTACCGATGGAGTTAAAGAGTTGAAAAGACAGTTCTTTCTTCTGGTATGTGGCCAAAGACTGAAGGGTATGAACTGATTGCAGAAGAGAGGCAGTATTGCAAGTGTGAAGCAAGATCTAAGCAAATCTCAGGATTAAAGAAGAGGTTAAAACCTTGATAGGATTTGTACTAGCTAAATCCTTCAACTAGACATAAAGAAGGAACTTAAGTCAGTGGGCTGGCTGATAATGTGGAGACTTTCAAATTGCATCTAGTCAAACACAAGGAGCAAGTAAGGTGGAATAAACCCTATTTTTGACTAAGTTTAGACGGTGAATCAAGACTAAGAAACGGGGACTCTGTATTTTTTCCTTTTTAAAAATTGTTCCATCCCTTCTAATTCTCAATATGTCTTGATGGTAAAAACTCTTTAAAGCAACTTAGAGAATTTGTTTTTAAAGATTCCAGTGTAGAAAAAATCTGTTCTATTTTCCACAGGCCAAACGAGGTGTTGAGCAGCACAATTCAGAGAGGAGAGGTGAAGGCAGATAGAAACTAGTGAGGGCCACCACCACCAAGGCAAATTTGGGGGCTCATTAGCAGAAGAAAACAGTGGTATCTCAGGAGTGGGAACAGAGAAGTGAAGATAGAAGGCATGCTACTACACTCTTTGGAATGACCCATCAGACTGGCATATAATGAATGCTCAATAAATATTTGCTGAATGGCATTGCTGGACAGTGTCTCTGGTTATCTGTAGAATGAATCTTGCTAGAATTTAGATAGGCAGAGTCTGCTTATGGGATATAAAATACACACACAGATATGTATATGTAAGATAGATAGATAGAGAGAGCTGGTTTAAGCACTGACTTCATTTAATTGTTTTAAATGTATTGCCCCTAAAAGGAGATATGTTTCCCTAGGGGACAATAAAAATGGAATATTATTACAAAATTTCTATAATTTATATAAGTTGGCAGAGTTAGAGCACTACGGGGCCAAAGGCTAAAGGACTGAATAATTATTAATAAAGATTTTAACTGCATTTTATTGCTTGCTAGTGACTGAATGATCGTCTTTTTTTTTAAACCAAGTATTAATAGGATTTTAGAAAGTAATTGATATTAGTGCTACTTGCATTAGAGTTGTAGGAACCAAAATCATATTAAAGTATTTCATGTTTAACCCTAAGAATTTTGATGATAAAAGTAACTGAATATAATCATCAAGCATAATAAGCATGGGTAAACAATAGACCTCCCAAAGGAAGAACCTGTTTTAACTTTGGTGCAGGGAGAAAAGGCCACCACTTGTTGCATAGGCAAACCATGTACCAACTAGATTTTAGTAGTCTTAAGTTTTATTATATCTTCTTAAATCTTTTCCTTTTCTGCTCCTTTTCCTCTTCTGGTTCTTACCAAGAACTCCTGATGAGCCCTTTCCATGGCTGTCCCTCCTGATGACAGCCTCCATAGCCACCCTTTCCAGCACTGACTGCACGTTCATTCATTCCATTGAAATCACAGTTTAAGGTGGAGTTGGAATATTCTTTGCTCTGTGTTGCCACTGTTAAGCTCAGTATCTCCATCATGACTCAGTAATCTCTTCTCCTTTGATACTGCTAATTCAGGTCTACCACCCAATCAATATTCTGGTGACTATTGTCTATGAGACCCCAGGACACCACATGAGGCAAATGATATCTGGTGGTTTGGGTAAGAAGCTCCATGAATCCCTGGAGGAGGTTTTTCAGTAAGCTTGTCTCATTGAAATGACTATGTTGACTCCATTAATGCCTGTCATATATAACATAGTTTTATAAAGAGCAAAAGTTAGTATTTGTAGATCAGGGTGAATTTTGTGAGATTCAACCATAAACCATCCCAATGGACTCATTTGACAATCTGTTTTCTTGGTGAGTCGGAAATAGTTAGTTTAGGATAAGCAGTTCCTTAGATGGATGAATTAGATCTATTTCTTGGGAATTACTCTTGGTCTTAAAAGGATTTATCTTTTCATTCTGTCTCCATTAATATACATTCCATCCTACCTATACTTTCTCTTCCTGTGTAGATTTTTGTCTATGACATTCTGTAAATCCACTGCAGAGGGAACATACTATACATATATCAAGGCCTTTCTTTTGACCCAGCTATTTTGGAGAACAATCTGGAATTTTGCCCAGAGTTATAAAATTATACATATTCTTTGACACAGCAATACCACTATTATGTGTATTTCCCAAGATGATTAGAAAAAAAAAAGAAATAAATTTATATGTTCTAAAATATTTATAGCAGCTCTTTTTGTGGTGGCAAAGAACTAGAAATTGGGAGAATGATTTTCAGTTGGGGAATGGCTAAACAAGTTGGGTATATGATTATGATGGAATGCCACTCTCTTATAAGAAATGATGAGCTGGTTGATTTTAGAAAAAAAAATCATGGAAAAACACATGAAGTAATGAAGAGTGAAATGTATAGAACCAAGAGAATATTTCACACAGCAAAAACAATATTGTTCTAAAAACAACTTTAAAAATTTTTAATCATTTTGAGTATTATAAATACTCAAATCTACTACAAAGGACACATGAAAGAAGATACTATGCTGATAAACAGAAGTGTGTATAATATGGTTTTGCATATATCTGTGTCTAATTGTAGCCTTCTCTATGGTGGGGTGAGGAGGGAGGAAGGAAAAAAATTGCACAGCAGAGAACAAAAGAAATTCATATGGCATATTTATTACATAGTCTGACTCCCAAAAGTAAACTGTGAAATGTAATTGCATTGAATTCTTTTTTTATGTTGTGCTGTGTATAAGGAATTGTTCTCTTTTTTGTCTTTTTGTATTTGAATTCAAAATGAATAAAAATTTAAAAGGGAAAGAAATGAGAACAATGCAAGCACATTTATGGGAAAAAAGAATTAATAGCTTGGGAAAAAAGGTACAAAAACTCACTGGAGAAAATAATTCCTTAAAATTAGAATTGGGTATCTGGAAGCTAATGGCTCCATGACACATCAAGAAACAATAAAACAATAAAAAATGAAAAAAAAGAACTATCTCATTAGAAAATTAAATTATTTTAAAACTAAAAATTACTAATATTTTAAACATAATGAGGAGCCAAATGAGCAGAACCAAGAGAACATTATATATAGTAAGTGATATTGTTATAACAGTGACTTTGAGTGTATAAGTGATTTTGTCTGTTATAAATATCCAAATCTACTATGAAGGATATATGAATAAAAATGCTATATGCATCCAGACAAAGAACTCTATCTATCTATCTATTTATCTATGCCTATTTGTATCTAATGATAATCACCTATATGGTGGGAGGAGGGAAGAAAAAATAATTTTGAGGATAATTTTGTTGTATATTTTATAGGAATAGCAAGTTCTGAATAGTGAATTTGCAGTTTCATGTACAATCATCTTTTTTTTTTATTGTACTGTGCTATGGAAATGAGTGTTTCATTCCATAATTTAAAAATAAAATTAATTAATTAAAAATAAACTGTAGATTTTAAAAAGTGGCAAGGGAAAAAACAGATTAAGGAGAGATTATTGAAGAATTGTTGAATTACCTGAAAGGCATGATACAACTAAAAGACCCTAAATATTGTATTTTAAAAAACCATAAAAACAAAACAAAAAAATAAACTTGCACAGATACCATAGAACCAGAGGCAAAGTAGAAGTTGAAAGAATCCACAGATCACCTAGAGGAGATCCAAAAATGAAAACTCTGAGAAATAATATAGTCAAATTCCAGAGCTCCTATGTAAAAGGGAAAATACTCCAAGCAGTCAAAAAGAAACCGTTCAAACACCATGGAGTCAGAATAAGAATCACATAGAGTTAGCAGCTACCATATTAAAGACAAGGAGGTCCTGGAATATGATATTCTGGAAGGGAAAGGATTAGGCTTATGAACAAAAATATCCTGCCCAATGAAACTGAGTATAATGCTTCAGTGGGAATATGGATGTCTAATTTAATAGATGACTTTTAAGCATTGCTGATGAAAAAAACAGAGCTGAATATAAAATTTAACATTCAAATAAAAGACTCAAAAGTGACATAAAAAGGTAAACATAAATAAGAAATCTTAATGGACTACACAAGATTAAACTATTTATATTCCTGTATAAGAAGATAATCATGTAACTCCTAAGGACTTTCTCATTATTAGAAGGAGTCTATTTAGATAGAGGACATAGGTAGCAGCTTATAATATTGGTTTGTTTTCAATAAGAGAATGGAAGATGAGAAAGAGGGATGCAACAGGAGAAAGAGTAACAGAGAGGAAGAATGGGGGAAATTATATCATATAAAAATATCATATAAGAGTTTTGTACTATAAAGGAGAAAATAGGGTGGGGAAGTAGGTAATTCTTGAACTTCACCTTATTGGAACTGATTCAAAAGGAAAGACTATGTATACCTACATACACACAAACACACACACTTTTGGGTGTAGAAATTCATCTTACCCAATAGGGAAGTAGAAGAAGAAGGTCCTATAAAGAAGGAGAAGGGTGGTGGTAAAAGGGACAATAAATTAGGGGAGAGTTAAAAAAAGACTAACAGATTTTTGAGGATGGGTCAGGGTTAAAAAAAAAGAGAAGGATAAGTAGAAGAGAGTAGGATAGGGAGAAACACAAGTTCACAATCATAACTGTGAATGTGAATTGAATTATTTACTTATAACATTCAGACAGGTAGCAGACTGGATTAGAAAACAGAATTCAACAATATATTTTTTACAAGAGACATACTTGCAACATGAAGATATACACAGAGTTAAGAAAGGGTGGGGGGAAATTGAGGCAGAATCCATTAAAGTCAAAATAGATCTAATTAAAAATATTCAGGAAAACAACATCTTGTTCAAAGGTATCACACACAGGTCATTATATCAGTAAAGGGAAGTACATATTAAAATTAATTGAAAACTAAATAATTTGATTCTAGAAAATGAATAGATTAAGGAACAAAATATAGAAATGTTTATTAAAGATAATGATAAGGAGGCAAAATTTGTGGAATGTAGCCAAAGCAGTACTTAGGGAAAATTTGGTATATCTAAATATATATCAAAAGAGAGAAAGTGGAGATCAATAAATTGGGCATATAACTTAAAAAACCCCCTAAAAAATAGACATTCCCAATTAAGCATCAAATTAGAAATCCTGATTATTAAGGGAGAAATTAATAAATTGAAGTTAAAAAATGAACTAATAAAAGTAAGAGTTGGTTTTATTAAAAAAATAAGAGATAAACCCTTGACTCACTTGATTTTAAAAAGAAGGGAAGCCAAATTACAAATAAAAAAAAAGGATAGATCTGTGTTCAAACATAGTAGTTCTTTTTCTTTTGATGGCAAAGAAATGGAAACTTGGGGGATACCCATTAATTGGGGAATGATTGAAAAAGTTGTGGTATATAATTGTGATGGAATACTATCGTGCTATATAAGATATGATGGAGATTGCTTCAGAAAAACCTGCGAAGACTTACATGAACTGATACAATGACATATACGATTTGATGCAAAGTGAAGTGAGTAAAAGTAGATGAACATTGCCCATGGTAACAGAAACATTATAAAAATTATCAACTGTGAAAGAATTAGATTCTCTGATCAACACAATGATCCACAACAATTTCCAAGGAGTCAGGATAAAAAATACTCTCCATCTCTAGAGAGAGAGAGAGATCTGATCAACTCAGTGCAGATTGAAGCACATTTTCTTTTCCTTTATTTTTCTTACCTTTTCCCTCACAATATGAATAATATGGAAATATCCTTTTTAAGGGCTGCCCATATATAATGGGCATCATTATTTCTTATCTTCTCAATGGATGGGTAAAAGTGACAGGAGGGAGAGAATTCAGAAATGAAAAAAGATTAAAAATAAATAAGTAAAATAAACACTAAGACTAAAAGGTGAATATGAATTCCTTGAACTGCATTTCTAAGAAGATTTTTTTTTGCATTATTTTGGACACCTTTAGTGAAGGGGAACTCACTACTTTTTGATGAAATCTGTTTCATTTTTGGGTAACTTTGTTAGGAGTATTTTTTTTATTACCTATGCCTAAGTTTGTCTTTTTCACAATGTCCACACTGTGTTGCTACTTTTTCCCTCTGGGGCCAAAATGAACACACATAGTCCTTCTTCTACATGATGTGCTTTCAATGATTGAATCTAGCTCTCATGTTTATTGGCTACCATATCACACTGTTGACTCATGAAAGTTAATGAAGATATGCAGTTCTATTTCATTCAAACTTCTCATTATCTCCTCTTTCTATTTGTGTAGTTTGGTTGTAATCAGGAAACTTATTTCTAAACTCAAGAGTAAATTGATTTGTTGAACCCAAGTATAATAGTGTAATTGCTGCCATACATATTTTACAAATGAAGAAAACAGGGTTTAAAAACTTAAAGGACTTTCTCATAGTCGTAGCATTTGTAATTGGGATATCTGAGAGGAGGAGCCCAGTATTCTTTCTATTATTTCAGATTGTCAAGATATATTCTTAGAACAAGACCCTAAATCAAAAGGCTACACAGGATACTAATGTGAAATAAGGCTAGACAGGTAGGTTATGGACAGATTTCAAATGACATTTAGTGACTAAGGAGTTTCAACTTCGTCCTGTAGGCCATAGTGAATTATTGAAGGTTTTAAGGGGCAAGGGTAGAAATTGACATAATTCAAGTACTTCTAAAAAAATTAGTCTGGAGGGAGTTTGTAGAAGGCATGATGGATTAGAGAAGGAAAATCCAGGAATAAAGAGAATAATAAATAGCAAACTCCTTCAGTCCCCCTAGAATGACAAATAAGTGAGAAATGCAAGAGACTTTGCAAAGGAAGATAAATAAAACTAGCTAACTTTTTTAAAAAGTAAAATTATAGTAAACTTAACTTGTGTTCCTTAAATGGGCATTCAACGGAAATTTGAAGAAAGACAGCCAAGGGGCATGCAGGACAATGGAAGGAACCTGGGGGGGTGGGTGGGATGCATTATAATGACGCATAGTAGATATTCTAATGAACTATGATCAAGAATTGATGGTGAAATTAACCTAATCAAAAATATTTTAGCATCCAAAAAGAGAACAATCCTGAATAGTAGAGCACTAAAGAGAGGAGTACTATACACTCTCCAAAGCCTTCCTTTATAAAGGGCAGCTCACTCCACTTCTCATTTGCATCTCTGCCAGTTTCAGCTCCATAGAATAGAATGCCCTTAACCACATCAACTACCCTGGTATCTTGTCCCTATCTTTTCCAGCTTGCTTTTCTGTGTTGTCTTCTCCCATTAGATTGTAAACTCCTTGAGAACAGGTTCTTTATTTTTCCTATTTGTATCCCCAACACATAACCCAGTGCCTGACACATTGTGGGCACTTAATAAATGTTTATTCAATTGAATTCTTGAGTTGAAAAAATTAAATATGTTCATGATTCTATGCTGAACTGTTATGATTAAGTAGATATTTATATACCCAGTAAATACATGACCTACTTTAACTCATTCCTTACTTTGATTGGAAAGGGTCATGTACATAAGAACCAAAAGGGATGATCTGAGCCTACCATGACTGAGAAAAGATCAGCACTTTTGGTGAATTCAAAGTTAGTCCAGGGCAAAAAGCCAAACCATCCAAAGTTACTCCTTATTTGTCTTATGGTGCCGAATACATTGCTATTTGCTTAGTAGTTTTCTAGCTGCTGTTCTTTCTCCTGCTATTTTCCAGCCTTCAGCTCCTATGGGGGCTCAAAGGTAAGAATGTGCTGGTCTTTTAGCTTTCTAGTCCTAGGGGATGGTTTTAGGTCTTTTGAAATTTAGTGCTCGGCAGTCCCAGCCAAAAGAATTTATGTACTGAGCTGTAAAAGTCACAAATTTTTATTTCTATCTTGAATTTTTTTAATCCTATTCCTGTTCAATGCTTAAACTCATAACTCAACACATGTGCCAAAATTCAACTTAAATCTCTTGTTACTGAATCAATAACATGATTTCCCTTCAAATTTGTCCGTACTATAAAGAGACTGACCAAAATCTTTATAAAGATATTTCTGTATACTAATTGTTTTTTTATTTTTTTTAACATATATGACCTATGACATCATGGGATGATGTCTTGACTTGTCCATGAATTAGATTTAACTAAGGCAGTATTGCACCAAGTTATCAGCCTCACTCTCTTCCAGGCATTGAGGTCCAGTGGCAAGACAAAAGTCAAGAAGACTGGTGGGGTCAAAGAGTTGTTGGATGACCTTAGCATTTTCATTGTCTGATCAAGCTTTAAGCATTTCATAGGGCCTGTTTCGGCTGTCTTCATAGTCATTAGAACCAGTTATTCTCATTCACCCATTCCAGCAGGGGAAGTCTTCATATGCTTAAAACTGACAGACTTGAGAACTGTCCGTTTACCCTCAAACTAATAATGTCAAATATAGAAGAATCAATGTGGGACATATGCTGACTTAGAAAACAATAAATTAACATTATTTATCTGGTATTTTATAAGTGTTTCCCAATTATATTTTAATCTGTTTTAGTCAGTGTGCAGGAATTTTGCAGCCATAGCAGTTTAACACTTCTGCTATCAACCCACCATGCTTATAATTAAATGTAAGTCAACTCAAGAACTGACTCAGGAGCCCCTAAGTTCAGGAGCATTGCCCTTTGTTCTATATCCAGCTTTGTTAAGCATTCACACCAGCAACAAAATTGAAAATCATAGTTTATTTTTACATGTGTCCTACCCCTTTTCTAGATTGGATCTTCTATGAGGGTAAGATCTGTGTCTTCTGTAAACTTTGAATTTTATGCATCACTGGCCAGAAAACCTCTGTCTCAGTAGGCCCTTAACCAAGCTTGGCTTATATGAAATGACTTTCACTGCAGAGTTCCATACAGGGTGGTTGACATTGCTTCAGAGATTTCTTCCCACTCTGAGAGACCATGATTGGAAAGAATTCATCTTATTCTTGTTTGCCACTAATTATCTGTAGGGAAATCTCTAAATTTCCTTAACTGTGATTTGCAGGGAATCTGGAAGGCAATTTTTTTTATCCTTTTTCAAAAATGTATTTAGCTGAACCCATAACTTCATTATTTTTTTTGTAAATGTACGTATTATTTGAGCAATTAACTGAAACTGAAAACTCAGTAAATGAGACAGAACCCATTGCTAGTGGGTTTGCTTTTTCTGTCACATAGAGCTCTGTGTTTACAGATGTGCTTTCTTTTGGGGAGAAATACATCTTGGAGCATTTCAGTATCTGTTTAGTACATTTTCTACTGTTG
>JAQQSK010012244.1:0-11953 GCA_028658325.1 Potorous gilbertii
ACAGATGGAAGCTAATGACTTTATGAGAAACCAAGAAATTACAAAGCAAAACCAAAAGAATGAAAAAATGGAAAATAATGTGAAATATCTCATTGGAAAGAAAATAGTTCTTTAAAAATTCTTTAAATTCTTTAAAAATTAAAATGGAACAGATGGAAGCTAATGACTTTATGAGAAACTAAGAAATTACAAAGCAAAACCAAAAGAATGAAAAAATGGAAAATAATGTGAAATATCTCATTGGAAAAACAACTGACTTGTAAAATTGTCTCCAGGAGAGACAATTTAAAAATTATGGCACTACATGAAAGCCATGATAAAAACAAGAACTTAGACATCATCTTTCATGTAATTATCAAGGAAAACTACCCTGATATTCTAGAACCAGAAGGCAAAGTAAATATTGAAAAAATCCACCAATCACCACTGGAAAGAGATCCAAAAAGAAAAACTCCTAGGAATATTATAGCCACGTTCCAGAGTTCCCAGGTCAAGAAGAAAATATTGCAAGCACCTAGAAAGAAACAATTCAAAGTATTGTGGAAATACAATCAGGATAACACAAGATCTAGCAGCTTCCATGTTAAGGGACTGAAGGGCTTGGAATATGATATTCCAGAAGTCAAAGGAACTAGGATTAAAACCAAGAATCACCTACCCAGCAAAACTGAGTATAATACTTCAGGGGGAAAAGTGGTCGTTCAATGAAATAGAGGACCTTCAAGAATTCTTGATGCAAAGACCAGAGCTGAAAAGAAAATTTGACTTTCAAACACAAGAATCAAGAGGAGCATGAAATGGTAAACAAGAAAGAGAAATCATAAGGGACTTACTAAAGTTGAACTTTTTACATTCCTACATGGAAAGATAATATTTGTAACTCTTAAAACTTTCCTCAGTATTTGGGTAGTTGGAAGGATTATACACACACACACACACACACACACAGATACAGACATATAGATATAGACAGAGAGCACAGGGTAAATTGAATAGGAAAGGATCATATCTAAAAAACAAAATTAAAGGTTGAAAGAGGAACATATTGGGAGGAGAAAGGGAGAAATGGAATGGGGCAAATTATCTCTTATAAAAGAGGTAAGAAAGAAACTTTTCCAATGGAAGGGAAAAGAGAAGCTTACTCTCTTCACATTTGGCTTGAGGGAATGACATACTCACTCAGTTTGACATGAAAGTATATCTTGCACTACAGAAGTGTAGAGGAGAAAGGGACAATTGGTGTGATGAGGATGATAGAAAGGAGGGCAAATGGGAGAAGGGAGTAATCAGAAGTAAAAGATTTTGGGGACGGAGAAGGTCAAAAGAGAGAAAGAATAAATGGGGGCAGGATAGAATGGAGGGAAATATAGTTAGTCTTATACAATCTGACCATTATGGAAGTTATTTGCACAACTACATATATATAGACAATATTGTGTTGTTTGCCTTCTCAGTGGGGATGGGTGGGGAGGGAGGAAGGAAGAAAAACTGGAACTCAAAGTTTTAGGAACAAATGTTGAAAACTGTTTTTTGCATACAACTGGAAAATAAGAAATACAGGTAATGGGGTATAGAAATTTATCTTGCCCTACAAGTCAAGAAAGAAGAGGGGGATAAGGGAAGGGAGGGGTGTTAGAAGGAAGGGCAGATTTGGGAAATGGGTAATCAGAATTCATGGCATTTTGGGATGAGGGGAGGGGAGAGATGGGGAGAAAATTTGGAACTCAGAATTTTGTGGAAATGAATGCTGAAAGTTAAAAGTAAATAAACATTAAAAAAAAGACAAACATTTCTTAACAGTGTTCTCCCATCCTTTTGTTAATTCTACCACTTTAGAATTCATTTTGAAAAGGTATTTTAAAGTTGTTTGGAGGGGAAATTGAGAGAGCTCAGGAGAGTCCCTGTATTTATGCTACCATCATGAAGTAAATTCTCTTAAGGTGACACTTAAACTGAGCATTGAAAGAAATTTGGGGTTCTATGAAATGAGAGCAATGAAAGAGGAAACCAGGAATGGATCATAACTAAAGCAAAGGAGATGGATTGGCATGGATGAAAATACCAAGTCAGCCAGTTTATCTGTAGGCATAGGAATGGAAATAATATGGAACCATGTTAGAAAGATAGACTGGATTTGGATTGTGAAAGGTTTACAATGACAAAAAGAGGAATTTTAGACTATTCTAAAGTCAATAAAACGTCACCCAAACTCTTTGAGAAGGGGAGTGACATGTTCAGAACTATGTTTTAAGAATAACAATATGGTATCATTGTGAAATCTGGATTAGAGAAAAGAGAGGTAGGATGTAGTTAGTTAGCATCTATATCACACCCACTATGTATTAGGCATAGTACTAAGAGGTTTACAATTTGGTCATTGTAATACTCACAACAACCCTGCAAACTAGGTGTTATTACCCCCATTTTACAGATGAGGAAACCAAGGCTAACAGGGGTTAGCAACTTTCCCAGGATCTCACAGCTAGTAAGTGTCTAAAGCTGGTTTTAAACTCAGATCTTCCTGACTTCAGATTCAGATGACTCTGGAGAAGAAGCGAGGCTGATGATGTGCACAACCTTCATCAAAGTCAAGCACAAGCCGTGTCATCATCTCTCTCTTTGACAACCGAGGAAAAATACAATCCATTGGCTGTAGACTATTCTAACAGGCCAACCAAAAGTGGTCTGGGAGCCTGAACTACAGTAATTGCAGAGAGAAGAGAAAAGATGTGCAAGATCTTGAGGAGGCAGTATGACAAGATTTGGCAACTGATTTGAATATGAAAGGTGAGAGAGTGTAAAGAGTTGAGGGTAACTCCAACAGAGTGAACATAAATAATTCAATCAATCAATAAACATTTATTAAGCACCTACCATTGTGTCAGGCACTGTGCTAAGAGCTAGAGATACAAAAAAAAAAAGGCAAAAGACAGTTGCTATCCTTTACAAGCTCATAATCTAATGGTGGAGACAACATACAAATTAATATATAAAAGCAAGTTACATATAGGATAAAGTGAAAATAATTAACAAAAAGAAGGCACTGGAATTAAGAGGGGTTCAGTAAGGGTTCTTGGAGAAGGTGAGATTTTAATTGGGACTTAAAAGAAGCCAGGTAGGCCACTAGTCCAAGTGAAGGGAGAACTTTCCAGTTATGGGGGACAACTAGAGAAAACAACTGAAGCTAAGATAGTTTCTTGGACTAGTATCAGCCAGGAGGCTGATCAAAGAGCATGTGTTGGGAGTAAAGAATAAAAAGCCTAAAAAAGAAGGAGGAGGCTTGGTTATGAAGGACTTTGAAAGCTCACCAGAGCATTCTTTATTTGATCCTGAAGTCAATAAGAAGTCACTGGAATTTATTGAGTGGGGTTTGGGGGTGGTGTGTGTTTATGTGTGTGTGTGAAAGAGAGAGAGAGAGAGAGAGAAAGAGAGAGAGAGACAGAGACAGAGACAGAGACAGAGAGGGAGAGAAATGATTGGATCTATACTTTAGAAAAATCACTTTAGAGGATGAATTTGAGTGGGAAGTGGGGAAGATACTTGAAACAGGCAGAGCCATTGGCAGGTTATTTAAATAATGTAGGCATGAGGTAATGAAACCCTGTCCTACAATAGTGGCAGTACTATAGGAGAGAAGGGGACATATTCAAGAAATGTTGCAAAGGCAAAATCAATAGGCCTTGTCACAGATTGGATATGATGGGGGGGGGCAGTGGAGAAGGGGGAGAGACAATGAGCAATCCATAATGTTTCATAGGTTTTAAGACTGAGGGATTGGGATGATGGTATTGCCCTCTATAGTAATAGGATAAGTAGTGGGAGAAAGGGAAGAGAGAATTTAGGGGGAAAGAAAATTAGTTATGTTTTGGACATACTGAATGTTAAGGTGTCTATGGATACCTTAAAGATGTTTGTAAGATTTTTAAGATGTCTGGAAGTCAGTTACAGAGGTAATATTGGCAGTTAACAGAGTTTGGGGCACGATAAGTAGATTGGAAAATCATCAGCATAGAGATGATAATTAAATCCAGCAACTGTTGAGTTCACCAAATGAAATTGTTGTTTATAGTACAATGATCTCTTAGTTGCCAAATCTAACAACCTTTCCTTAATCTTCATTCTCCCTGACCTCTCTGCAGCCTTTGACACTATTGATCGCTCTTTCCTTCTTGATACTCCATTCTTTATAGGTTTGGGGGGCATCTCTCTCTCTCTCGGTTATCTTTCCTATCTATCTGACTGATCCTTCCTTGACTCCTTTGCTGGATCCTCTTCTAGATCATTCCCTTTGATTGTAAGTGTCCTTCTGGGTTCTATCCTGGGCCCTCTTCTCTTATTCCTTTATACTATAAACAACAATTTACCCCATTCCATTCCACCCTCTCTCCTCCCACTACATTTCTCTCTAACCATTTACCTTGATTTCTTTTAAGATATGATCCCATCCTATTCAATTCACTCTGTGCTCTGCCTCCATGTGTGCGTGCATGTGTGTATGTGTGTGTGCATGCACACATGTACATATGTGTGCGTGTGTATGTGTGTGTGTAATCCCACCAACTACCCAGATACTGAAAAATTTCAGGAGTTACAAATATTGTCTTTCCATATAGGAATGTAAACAGTTCAACTTTGGTAAGTCCCTTGTGACTTCTCCTTGCTGTTTACTTTTTCATGCTTCTTCTCATTCTTGTGTTTGAAAGTCAACTTTTCTTTTCACCTCTGGTCTTTGCATCAAGAATGCCTGGAAGTCCTCCATTTCATTGAAAAACCATATTTTCCCCTGAAGTATTATACTCAGTTTTGCTGGGTAGGTGATTTTTGGTTTTAATTCTATTTCCTTTGACTTCTGGAATATCATATTCCAAGCCCTTCAGTCCCTTAACATAGAAGCTGCTAGATCTTGTGTTATCCTGATTGTATTTCCACAATACTTTGAATTGTTTCTTTCTAGGTGCTTGCAATATTTTCTTCTTGACCTGGGAGCTCTGGAACTTGGCTATAATATTCCTAGGAGTTTCTCTTTTTGGATCTCTTTCCAGTGGTGATTGGTGGATTTTTTTCAATATTTAATTTTCCCTCTGGTTCTAGAATATCAGGGTAGTTTTCCTTGATAATTTCATGAAAGATGATGTCTAGGCTCTTGTTTTGATCATGGCTTTCAGGTAGTCCCATAATTTTTAAATGGTCTCTCATGGATCTATTTTCCAGGTCAGTTGTTTTTCCAATAAGATGTTTCACATTCTCTTCCATTTATTCATTCTTTTGGTTTTGTTTTGTGATTTCTTGATTTCTCAGAAAGTCATTAGCCTCCATCTGTTCCATTCTAATTTTGAGAGAACTATTTTCTTCAGTGAGCTTTTGCACCTCTTTTTCCATTTGGCTAATTCTGCTTTTGAAAGCATTCTTCTCCTCATTGGCTTTTTGAACCTCTTTTGCCAATTGAGTTAGCCTATTTTTCAAGGTGTTATTTTCTTCAGCATTTTTTGGAGTCTCCTTTATCAAGGTATTGACCCATTTTTCTTGCTTTTCTTGCATCTCTCTCATTTCTCTTACCAGTCTTTCCTCCACCTGTCTAACTTGATTGTCAAAATCCTTTTTGAGCTCTACCATGTCCTGAGCCAATTGGATATCTATTTCAGATGTTTGGGATACAGAGGCCTTCCCTCCTGTGTCTTTACCTGATGGTAAGCATTGTTCTTCCTCGTCAGAGAGGAAGGTTGGAATCATCTGTTCCCCAAGAAAGTAACCTTCTATGGTCTTATTTTTTTTTCCCTTTTCTGGGCATTTTCCCAGCCAGTTACTTGACTTCTGAGATTCCTCTCCACCCCTGCCTAGATCCGCACAGCTAGTGCTTGGGGTGTGAGACTCAAATGCTGCTCCCCAGCCTCAGGGATTTTGACAGCAGGCCTGGCTGCTATTCAATGGGAGCTTAAGTTCTTGTGCTCAGATGGGGGCAGGGCCACATCCCAGGCTCAGTTCCCTCAGGGGGTTTATGCAGAGACCTTCCATAATGGACCTCCTGCCTGCTCCAGGAGCCTCTGGCCACCTGCTGCCTCTGCTGTTGCCTCCTGAGGGGGCCCGAGTCATGGAGACACCCTGCTCCCCTCTCAGCCTGTCCAGACATCTTTCTCACTGACCTGTGCGTCTGTGGGTGGAGGGACCTTTGTGGCCATTGGAGATTCCATCCCTGAAGCCTGCTCAGATCTGCTCACTCCTCTCAGTGCCACACAGCCAGGGGAGGGCTGGGCTCCACTCCCGTCTAGTGTGAGAGGGACCTTTGGGATTGGTTTTTCAGGGCTCTCTAGAACGGAAATCTCCTTCACCCCATTGCTGTGTGACTTCTACTGTTCCAGAATTTGTTGGGAGTTCTTTTTACAGGAGATCCATGGGCTGTGGGTTCGGAGCCAGCATATGTGAGTCTTTCTACTCTGCCATCTTGGCTCTGCCGCTAGATGACCCAGTGAATAGGGCATCATGTTTGGAGTCAGGAAGACCTGAGTTTAAATCTGATCTGAGACACTAGCTATGTGACCCTGGGAAAGTCACTCAGTTTCCTCATTTGCAAAATGAGATGGAGAAGGAAACAGCAAACCACTCCAGTATGTTTCCCAAGAAAATGCACAGAGAGTCAGACATAAGTGAACAATAAATTCATCAGTGAGTTCCTAGTTGAAATTAGAAAAATTCCTTTTGCTGGGGACCTAACTGTGTGTGATTTCTCCTATCACTGTTCAACAGTGCACGGGAAGTAGTGGAAAAGGCAGATGGTGAGATTAATCCAGGGCTGGGGTTTAGAAAGAGATGAGCAACTGTAAGACAAGGAGGCAAGGACTTGAGGATGGAGAATGATAACAAAGTTATACTGATTAACTATAGGGTAAAGATTTTAAAGGGAGGAAAGCAAAAGTAGAGAAGGGATGATGACCTGGAAAAGCAAGGGGGAGTGGAGCGACTAGAGATGTAACCTGTCAGAGGAGATTGAAGAATAGCCCTGAATATGGCCTCTCTCTAGAGATGGAGACTTCCTAATCCCCCAGCCTGAAGAAGGGATTAAAACTAACCCACTCTCATTTTCTTTTGAGTCTCAGTCAGTAAAGAGTGTAACAATTCTCTTGTGATCTTTCCCTTCCTTGTCCCCTAAAAGACCTTCATCTGTGTTTTCCCTTCCTTCAGAAATGTTATATCTCAAATGAAGAAACCTGGATTCTAATTCACAAAACATTGGTATTCTCCATTTTTAAAACTGCATTTTTATGACTGCATTTGAAGTTTGACCTAAAATGCCTTCTTTAGTTTTAACAGTCCCTCTGTGATTTTTTTAAAGAATCTTTCTCTTGTCATACAAGCCTAAAAATATTGATTTGACTCAAAGCATTGATTTTTTTCTTTCTTTTTAAAATACATTTGCTTGCTAGTTATTATTTTCCCCTTCTCAACTAAATTCCTTGAGGAAGTTATTTACACTAAATGTGTCCACTTTCTCATTGTCTTCTATACTCTGCAATCTAGTTTCTGACCTTTTCTTCCAACTGAAACTGCTTTCTCCAAAGATACTAATGATCTCTTAATTGCCAAATCTAATGGTCTTTTCTCAGTCCTTATCCTTGTCTTTGAAAGCATTTGACACTATTGACCACCTTCTCCTAGTGAATACTCCCCCTTTTGTAGGTTTTCATGACACTGCTCTCCCTTCATTCTCATATCTTATCTGACAATTTTTCCTCAGTCTCCTTTGCTAGATCTTCACTAAGGCTCTATCCTGGATCCCTTCTCTTTTCAAGTTATACTCTCTCATTTGATCTCATCCAAAGTTATTATGTATCTACTTCGTGTGTATAACACAAATACCTAATTAATGTATGTGTTGTCTCCTGAATTAAACTCAGAGACAGAGGTTATATATTTTTTCTTTTTCTTTGTTACCCCAGTGTTTAGCACTGTGCTGGGCACATAGAAAATGTTTAACATACGCCCATTGATTGATTGATTGCAAATGTCTTTCTCACCTCTTTTTTTCCAATTAAAATAACATAGAAAAGTCATTCCTCTTACAGAAATTCCATCTTTTTTTCATCTATCAAGTACAGTTTTGTGACTGTTTTATTTGGGGATGGTTTTCTAAATATCATATCCCAGTTTCTCCTTTGATTTCTCATAAACAAGGGATAGTCTTGCAGAGTTTGACTTTATTTTCTTTCATATATAAAGTTATTTCTCCTGGCTACCAGCAATATTTACTATTTGTATTAAAATTTCATATTTAAGAAATTGTACAATTGATGAAACAGAACAAAAAGTATAATACTTCTACCAACAGGTTTTGTGGTTTTTGTTTTTGTTTTGCTCTTTTGGGGATTTCTTTCTCTCATTTGCCTATGGATATTATTTATCTAAACTTTACCTCTATTTCCATGACTTTTGGGTAATACATCAGTATGATTTCATTAAGTATGGCATTCATGAGTTTTATTTTGTTGATAAGTTATCTTTATCTATGTCTTAGAACTCAGTTTTCTTGACTGGAAGAGGTCAGCTAGGTTGTTTCACTCATTTTTTATTGTGTTCAATTAATTTTCCTTCTGCTTTTATATATTTATGTTCAAAATCTGTAATTTTTGTTTTTTATAGAATTAATTTTGAGAGCTTTTCAATCATTTGTGGTAAATCCTCTATCCTTTCATTGTATTATCAATTTCTTCTGATAGATCAAATTCTGTGCTAATTTCCTCCCTTATTTCTTTTATTTCTTCTTTTATCATACTTCTGAATTATTTTAGAGGATCTTACAGTTGTTCCTCTGTTATTTCTGGGAATCTGTTTTCTCTTTCCTGAGAGGTTTCCTTGTCTCTGAAGTATTTATTAAATATGTTGTCTCCTTTTCTTATTTGTTAGTTTATTTTCATTTTTTATCTGACCCTTTGCCGGAGTATCTATGATGACCTTCCTTAGAGGAATTCTTCCATTCATTCTCTTTTCTGCAGCTTATGACTCCTTTATGATGGTGATTTTGCTTGTCACCTTACAATGATGAATGGGGTCTGGACTTAACTTCAAGTCAAGACATCACATCAATGGTGATGTCATCCATCCTTTTCAAAAATGAAGGACAAAAAAAAAAGAAAAGAAAATGAAGAATAAGCAACAGCAGCAGCGACAACAACATCTCTCAGTCATTTTTCCAGAAATCTCCTTCCTTCCTCCTCTTGGAATTTTTATGTTTTCTTTTCGTCAGTTTCTATTATGTCTTTTAAAGTGTTTATAAATCCTAAGTAAAGTCTGGATTTATACCCACAATATTACTCATCTTTCCTAACATAGGATACTTGCCTTGTTTTAAATAGCATTGTTATCTACCTTGCACTTCTGAGATTCCCCCACAGCCCACGTCCCCCAGTGTGACTGCCACTCCCTTCAGCTCACAAGGACAGTGTCTTTTAAGGGGTGGGAAACCCTCCCTAAAGACGCTGAAATGCACACAAAAAAGAGATCAAGAAAAAAATACAGACATTTTCCTGAAAGCACACAGTTTGGTGCAGTGTTCATCACATAGGTAGTTGGCAAACACGTCCGCCTGCTTCAAGTCTCTCCCAACTCCAATCCATCATTCAGCTTTATTGTCGTTGTTCAGTCAAGTCTCACTCTTCATGACCTCATTTGGGGTTTTCTTGGCAAGGATGCTGGAGCGGTTTGCCATTTCCTTCTCCAGCTCATTTTACAAATGAGGAACTGAGGCAAAGAGGATTAAATGACACAGCTAGTAAGTGTCTGAGGCCAGATTTGAATTCAAGAAGGTCTTTCTGACTCCAGGTCAGGCACTCTATCCACTACACCACCTAACTGCCCATCATTCAGCTACCAAAATGATTTTCCTACAGCTGCAGGGCCAAGCAAGTGCCCCACCCACACCCCCGCTCAATAAACTCCAGTGACTCCCTTTCACCTTCAGGATCAAATACAAAATCCTATGCTTGGAATTGGAAAGCCCAGTTCCATCCTTGCTTTCTAGTCTCCTTAGACCGTACTCTTCCTCACATACTCTTAGATCCAATGACACCGACCTCCTTCCTGATCTGAGAACAAGATACCCCATCTCTCTGTCCTGGGCATTTTCTCTGGCTGTCTCCCATGACTGGAACGCTCTCCCTCCTCAATCTCTACTTAATGACTTCCCTGGCTTCCTTTAAGTCCCAACTAAAATCCCTTCTTCTTCAAAAATCCCCTTGTGCCTTTCCTCTTCCTATTTATCCTGTACATAGCTTGCTTGCACACATTTGTTTATTTGTCCCCCTCATTTAACTCTGTGCTCCTTGAGGTCAGAGAGAGTCATTTGACTCTTTTTGTATTCACAGAGCTGTACCTGCACATATTTGGTACTTAAGAATTATTTATTAACTAGTTAATGCCAGGCATTATAAATCTAGGATGCAATCCCCTTCTTCTATTTTTTGCAGAATTTATCTTTTTGTGGACTTGCATACCCTCTCCCCCTCCTTAATTTCATTAATTTGGTGCATTTCTTGTTGTTCA
The DNA here is from genome assembly GCA_028658325.1 of Potorous gilbertii. Taxonomy (NCBI): domain Eukaryota; kingdom Metazoa; phylum Chordata; class Mammalia; order Diprotodontia; family Potoroidae; genus Potorous; species Potorous gilbertii. The sequence goes on from JAQQSK010012244.1 coordinate 10,531, forward strand.
TATATGATGGAAAATAGATCAATGTTAGAGAAAATTTCTTCCAACCATGTTGTCCATACTTCACCTTTGTAGTTTTATGGAAGTCTGACAAAACTTCTACAAGGAAATGTGTTCAAACATATAACTACATTCTTATTGACTCTAAAAGCAAACTTAGTGGATTAACATAAATAAAGAACTGATTTACCTTTTTTCTGAACAGTGTTTTAGAGTCTGACTAGGAAGAAATAAAATATAGCCAAGTTATCAGTCAACCCCAAAAGGCAGAGGTTCCTGAACTAATGGATGGGCCCTCTTTAAGTCAGGTGATCCATTTTTTTCATGTAGCCTAACTTTTCCTATAAACTGACATTTGTGCTTATTTTCCTAAGAGAACTTCACACCTTGAAAACAAGACAATCATTTAAGGCAATTGTAGCTCGAGACTAAAGGACTACTGTCGTTTTTATCTCAAAATAAACCTTCACCTTATAGGGTTTGCTTTGATCTTTCTTTCTGCAAGTGGTTAAGTCAGTTTCTATGTTTGTTCTGTGAAGTACTGTAATAAATGTGAGTATAGTGTAATTGATATGGTTTCTCACTCAGAAATTCATAAGTGAGTAAACCTAATATTCTCAGTAATAAATATTTATGTTTTGCAGGACAAAACATCTATCCCTCATGGTAAAATCTAGATTTGAGTGACATCCTTTAGGAACATCATTAAAACTGAATAAAATTGCCCTCAGCTAGACAAAGCACTTAACAAGTACCTACTATTTTCAGAAACTGTTCTAACCAGTTATATAATAAGAAATGTAAGTGCATTAAATCTATAAATCAATTGGAAAAGACAAATGTCATATCTATCAATAGCCCACAAGAAGGTGATAGATACCATTGTAGATTTCCTGGTGTGTGAGTTGCCTGTGTGCGTGTTTCGTTAAATTAATTGAGCATATGCTGTTGACTGTAAAAGGCAAAATGACAGCCCATCTTGCATTTCAATTTAAACCAGATCACTTGAAACCTTTAGTACATCTGAGCCCCAATTAAATGGAGCTAGCTGTGCCAATTCTTTCTCCACCTACCCTTGACTTTCTCCCTAAAACCTTGGTCAGCTTAAATACATCTGTTCCTGGACTGTGGAATATGTGACTGACTTAGGTAGCAGGGGAAGAATTACCGACTTAACACAGCTGCAGCCTTGTAGGGAACTCTTTGTGTGGTCCTGGGAGAGGAACGTTCCTGCAGTCTCCACAGCTGTGCTCCAAGTGGAGGAAGGGGGAGGGGAGCCTTTGGGAGATATCTCTCTCTCTCCTCTCTTCCCCCCTCACCCTCTCTCCTCCCTCTCTCTCTCTCCCTCTCTCCTCCTCCTCCTCCTCCTCCTCCTCCTCCTCCTCCTCCTCCTCCTCCTCCTCCTCCTCCTCCTCCTCCTCCTCCT
>JAQQSK010012245.1:0-11953 GCA_028658325.1 Potorous gilbertii
GGATATTCCAGAAGTCAAAGGAACTAGGACTAAAACCAAGAATCACCTACCCAGCAAAACTGAGTATAATACTTCAGGGGGAAAAATGATCTTTCAATGAACTAGAGGACTGTCAAGCATTCTTGATGAAAAGACCAGAGCTGAAAAGAAAATTTGACCTTCAAACATAAGAATGAAGAGAAGCATGAAAAGGTAAACAGCAAAGAGAAGTCATAAGGGACTTTCTAAAGTTGAACTGTTTACATTCCTACATGGAAAGACAATATTTATAACTCTTGAAACTTTTCAGTATCTGGGTAGTTGGTGGGATTACACACACACACAGACAGACAGAGCACAGAGTGAATTAAATAGGATGGGATTATATCTTTAAAAAATGAAGTTAAGCAGTGAGAGAGAAATGTATTGGGAGAGAAAGGGAGAAATGGAATGGAGCAAATTATCTCTTATAGAAGAGGTAGGCAGGAGACTTTTTAGTAGAGGGAAAGAGAGGGAAGGTGAGAGAAAAACATGAAGGTTACTCTCATCATATTTGACTAAAGGAAGGAATAAAATGCACACTCATTTTGGTATGGAAACCTATCTTACAATACAGGATAGTGGGGGAGAAGGGGATAAGTAGGGTGGGAGGGATGATGGAAGAGAGGGCAATGGGAGGAGGGAACAATTTGAAATCAACACTCTTGGGGAGGTTCAGGATCAAAAGAGAGAATGGAAGCAATGGGGGGCAGGATAGGTTGGAGGGAAATACAGTTAGTCTTACACAACACAACTATTATGGAAGTCATTTGCAAAACTACACAGATATGGCCTATATTGAATTGCCTGCCTTCTCAAAGGGAATGGGTGGGGAGGGAGGGATGGGGAGAAATGGGAACTCAAAAGTTTTAGGAACAACTGTCAAGTATTGTTCTTGCTACTAGGAAATAAGAAATACAGGTATGGGGAATAGAAAGTTATCTGGCCCTACAGGACAAAAGAGAAGATAGGGACAAGGGAAGAGAGGGATGATAGAAAAGAGGGCAGATTGGTGATAGGAGAAATTAGAATGCTTGGTGTATTGGGTAGGGGAAGGGGACAAATGGGGAGAAAATTTGGAACCTAAAATTTTGTGAAAATGAATGTAAAAAAGTTAATAAATAAATTAAAAAAAAGAAAATGGATTAAGAGGGTAAGCAGACTTTTGTCTAGAAAATATAGTTGTTTCTCTACCACTTGAAGTGATTTGTACCATGACCCACCTTAGGGCACTGATCTCTTTTGTATTCAAAGTTGAGATAATGTTACAAAAAAGAACTCTTTTTAGTCCTTTAAGGAAAATAACTCACAATGAAACTGAGTTGTGATTTTTTTTTTGGAATATTATCCCAAAACTGCATTTTAAAGTAGTATGACCTTTTTCATGTCCAAAACTTCTATAAATATTACCTCAAATTCTTTTGGAGAAGAGTCATATTGGAGGGCATGAGAAAGAATGACAATTTGGACCTGTGTGTGTGTGTGTGTGTAAGTGCATGTGTCCTAGAAATAGCTTGGGTAGAGAATGATATATTATTAAATAATTGTATATTTAAAATAATTTTATATTACTAAAAATAGCACTGCTTCTAGAAGACTTAAGCCTAAATCTCAGAACACATTATTGGTGTGTTTTTTTTTTACAAGTTTAATGGTATTTTGGGACAAGAATTCACTATTTCACTAAAACTGCTTTGAAAACTGGAAAGCAGTAAGGAAGAAACTAAGTAAAGAGTACCATGTTACACTGTATACCAAGATTAGGTCAAAATTGGTACATGACTTAGACATAAAAGGTGATGATACCATAAGCGAATTAGTCAATACAACCAAAATTTTTTTAAAAGCTGAAAAATAGGAAACAATTTTTATAGTATCTATGATAAATGCTTCATTTCTCATATATATGTAGAAAGAGAACTGAGTCAAATTTGTAAGAATACAAGTCATTTCCCAATTGACATTGTTAAAGGATATGAACAGGTAGTTTTCAGGTAAAGAAATCAAAGTTATCTATAGTCAGATGGAAAAAAATGCTCTACATCACTATTGATTAACACAACTCACACCTATCAGACTGGCTAATATGACAGAAAAGGAAAATGATACATGTTGAAGGGAATGTTAGAAAATTGGGGCACAAAACAAACAGGCCTCAGAACCTGCAGTCTGGGAGCAGAACAGAAGTGCTGAGCAGTCAGGTGCTCCATTTCAAGGGGGGATATTGACCCTTTCAAACCTTTTCTCCCAGGGAAATGTGGTGGGATCACAGCAGAGACCTCCTTATTTCTTAGACAAGCCAGGAAAGAAGTGCCTCCTGTCCCTGGAATCAATGTTGGAATGCCCCTTAGAAGCTATCTAGTCCTATCTACCAACTCCAGCAAGAGTACTATCTGTATCAACATTGAGTAGTAAACACACCTTCCCCTAGATCATACTATCTAGGAAGAGCCAAAAACTTTTAAGTCCCCAGAATCTCCTCTGAAAATAGCTGCATAAAAAACCTGAAGCTTCAGGCAGTGCCCTCCACACTTGGGAAGAAAGCCCCACTTTAGAAAAAAGTTAAAATCAAGAAATGGGCTGGAAAATAAGCAAACAAAAGAAAGAAATTCTGACTAGAGAAAGTTACTATGGTGACAAGGAAGATCAAAATACCTGTATCCAACACCTCCAAGAAAAATATGAATTGATCTCAGTCCATGGAAGAACTCAAAAAGGATTTTAAAAATCAACTAAGAGAGGTAGAAGAAAAATTGGAAAGAGAAATGAGAGTGATGCAAGAAAATCACGAAAAAAGAATCAACAACTTGATCAAGGAGGCACAAAAAAATACTAAAGAAAATTACAACTTAAAAAACAGAATAAGCCAAATGGTAAAAGAAGTACAAAAATTCAATGAAGAGAAGAATTTCTTAGAAAATAGAATTGGCCAAATGGAAAAAGAGGTACAGAAACTTACTGAAGAAAATGATTCCTTAAAAATTAGAACTGGGCAAGTAGAAGCTAATTGCTTTATGAGACATCAAGAAACAATCAAACAAAATCAAAAGAATGAAAAAATACAAGAAAATATTAAATATCTCATTTGAGAAACAACTAACCTGGAAAATATATACAGGAGAGACGATTTAAGAATTATTGAACTACAAAAAAAAAATTATTGAACTACCTGAAAGTCATGATCGAAGAAAATAGTCTAGATATCATCTTTCAAGAACTTTTCAAGGAAAACTGCCCTAATATTCTAAAACCAGAGGGTAAAATAGAAATTGAAAGAATACACCAGTCACTTCTTGAAAGAAATCCCCAAACTCCCAGAAATATTATAGACAAATTCCAGACTTCCCAGATAAGGAGAAAATGTTGCAAATGCAGCCAAAAAGAAACAGTTAAAATATTGTGGAGTCATAATCAGGATAACACAAGATTTAGCAGCTTTTACATTAAAGGATTAGAGGGTTTGGAATATGCTATTCCAGAAGGCCAAAGAGCTAGGATTATAACGAAGAATCACCAGCAAAACTTTGTACAATTCTTCAAGGGAAAAAATGGACATTCAGTGAGACAGGGGACTTTTAAGCATTCCTGATGAAAAGACCAGCACTGAATAGAAAATTTGACTTTCAAATACAAGATACAAAAGAAGCATAAAAAGGTAAACAGAGAAAGAGAAATCATAAAGAATTCAATATGGTTAAACTGTTTATATTCCTACACATGAAAAAATACTCATAACTCCTAAAAACTTTCTCATTATTAGGGTACTTAAGAGTGTACATAGAAAGCAGATGCATGAGTTGAATGTGAAGGTATACTTACCTTAAATAAAATTAAGAGATTAGAAAAAAATGTACCACGAGAAGGGGAAAAGGCAGAGGTAGAATGGAATAAATTACCTGGCATAAAAGAGACTTAACAGTGGAGGGGAAAATGGGGGAAATGGGGAGGGGAACACATGAATCTCACTCTCATCAGAAACTTATCGTACCATACAGGAAAGTATGAAGGGGATAAGAGAAGGATATATGTGTATACGTGTGTGTGTGCCCATTGATAGAAGGAAGAGAGGGAAGTTTGAGGAACATAAAAGTCAGAAGCAAAACATTTTTGAAAATGGACAGGATAAAAAGAGAGAGGAGAATGATAAATGGGGAACATAGGATGGAGGGGAATACATAGTTGGTAATCATTGCTGTGAAAAAAATTTTTACAGGGATTCTCTGATAAAAATCTCATTTTTCAAGCATATAGAAAATGAGTCAAATTTATAGAAATAAGACCCACTCCTCAACTGACAAAGGTCGAAGGTATAAACAAGCAATTTTCAGATAAAGTAATCAAAGCTGTCTATAGTCATATAAAAAAATTCTAAATCATGATGAGAGAAATGCAAATTAAAACAACTCTGAGCTACTGCCTCATATGACATGAGGAAAGTGACAAATGTTGGAGATGTGGGAAAATTAAAACACTCTTGGTGACCATTCTGGAAAGCAATTTGGAATTATGCCCAAAGGGCTATAAAACCATACATACCTTTTAACTGAATAATACCACTACTAAGTCTATATCCCAAAGAGATAAAAAACAAAAAAGGACCTATGTGTAAAAAAATATTTATAGCAACTTTTTGTGGTGGCAAAGAATTGGAAATTGAGAGGATGGTTGAACAAATTGTTGTATTTGATTGTGATGGAATATTATTGTACCTCAAGAAATGATGAGCAAGATGCTCTCAGAAAAACATTAAATGACTCAAATGAACTGATGCAGTGAAATGAGCAAAACAGGAGAACGGTAACAGCAATAGTGATCAAAGACAATTCTGTAGGACTTATGCTGTCCATCTCCAGAGAAAGAACTGGTAGAGCCTGAATGAAGATCAGAGATACTTTTCCTTTATTTTCCTTTGTGTATGTGTGTATTTGTGTTTTCTTTCACAGATTGATTTACATGGAAATGTATTTTGCATGACTATACATGTATAACCTATGTTAAATTGCATGCCTTCTCAATGAGGTGGAGAAGGGAAGAAGAGAGAATATGAGAGTCAAAATTTGGGGAGGAAAAGAATGTTAAAATTGTTTTTATGGGTAATTGGGATAAAACAAAATATTAATAAGATTAAAAAAATAAAGTGCTATAAATGACAAAGGAAAAAATGGAACACTAATGCGAAGATAGTGAAGTTGCAAACTGATCCAACCATTCTGGAGAGCAATTTGGAACTATGCCCAAAGGTCTATAAAACTGTGCATACGCTTTGTTCCAGCAATACCACTACTAGGTCTGTATCCCAAAGAGATCATTAAAAAGAGGAAAGAAGCATTGGTACAAAAATATTTATAGCAGCTCTTTTTGTCATAACAAAGAATTAGTAAATGAAGGAATGTCCATCAGTTGGGGAATGGCTAAACAAGTTGTAGTTATAATAGAATACTATTGTGCTATAAGAAATGACAAGTAGGATGATATTAGAAAAACCTCAGAAGACTTGCATGAACTGATGGAGAGTGAAGTGACCAGAATCTGGAGAACATCATAAACAGTAACAATAGTGTATGAAGATCAACTGTGAGTGACCTACCTTTTCTCACCAATACAAGAATCAGTTAGCAATACAATTCCAAAGGACTCATGATGAAAAATACTATCCACCTCCAAAGATGAAAAATATTATCCACCTCCAAAGAAAGAACTAATGAAGTCTGAATATAAATTGAAACATGCTATTTTTCACTTTCTTTCTTTTATCATGGTATTTTTTTGTCTGATTTCTTTTACAATATGAGTTATATGGAGATGTATTTTGCATGATTGCATAAGTATAATCTATGTAAAATTGCTTGCCTTTTCAATGAAAAGGAAGGGTAGGGAAGGGGGCGAGAATTTGAGACTCATGTGAATGTTAAAATTGTTTTTATATATAATTGGAAAAAATAAAATATTATTCAAATAAAAGTTTAATGGTACCATTTACACACATTCCCATCCCTCTTGGAAAGCCAGTGTAGGACTAGTACCTCTTCAAAAAACTTCTGTGGTCAACTAAATAAAGGTGAGGGACCTTTTAAGCCCTTATAGGAAGTTTTTTATATGAAAAACTGTCCCATTCTCAATAACTTCTGATTAAAGTCACAGAATGTAACCATTTGAGAAAAAGGCCAAATCTATTTATGCTTAACTGTTCTCGTCAGTTTTGGTGGTCCCCTAACCTTGGGTTGTAGATGGCAAGCCTTATTATCTTATGCCAATATGAACCCTTCTTTCATCTAAGTGCACCTGACAGAAAAAGGTACTGTACCTAACCCTCAGAGCCTGGGTAACAGATTAGTTTTCCTCCTCACCTTCTTAGTATCATCAGGAAGCTGATCACCTGGGACCAGGGGCCCCCTCTGTGAACAGAAGCTTGACGACTCCCAGATGTTCTGAGAATTCTATGAACATGGTAGCTTTTTGTCCAGAGATTCCCAACTGGTCAAAAGTGATAAATTTGGTATTTTTCACTGTTTTGTAGTTTGTCTTAGTACCTATCAGTATGTTATGTGTTTAGAGATATTGTGGCCTAAGGCTAGGGGGAAAAGTTGAAATGACAAGGGAAATTTCTTCATGAAAGAACCACACTGTACCCTCATGACTGAGCTCCCAGCAATATCAGCTGGGTAACAATAGCAATCTTGAAAATTGCCTCAGCCACTTTGGAGCTTGTGAGAAGGGGAAGTTGCGGCAGCAAAAAAACCAGCACTATTTGGTACAAAAATGAATTGATGTTGCTATGTGAGAACTGAAGACAGTTGGAGTGCCCCTCTGACCTCTGGGCCCAGATCTCAAAGTCTCATATCACTTCTTCCCTGGCTTCCTGCTAACTGTTTGACTCAGAAACTAGAAGTCCAGTCCTTTTTGTCTATTAATCCTACTTGATTTTGTTTCAGGTTATCCTGCTACTTCTTAAACATGCCTATGTCTCCCACTTCTTGCACCTGACCTAGGCTTCTTGGTAAACACTTATGTTCAAGGAGTCTCCTTCTCCCATCCCCAGCTGTTAACCAGAGCATCAATAACTGCTCAAACCAACCATCACAGTTCAAGCCAAGACATTAATGCCCTTTACTGGCCACTGTGAATTATGCTGGCACAGATAACTCTTGGGCCTTGATTTAAGCCCATAATGAATAGAACATGGACCAGGTGTTAGAGATGACTAAGTTCAGAAAAAAATGTTTAGTTATCTAATTAATATGGAAGTTTCTACAACTCATTTCCATTAAAATTTTCTTAAAATGCATTTTTGTTCCATTGAGTGCTACATTTCTAAGCTGAATATCAATTAAACTAAAATATTATCATCAGCTCTTACCTTGAGGTAAAGGTCAATGGTAATCAACAGTAATCAAATCAATTGATGAGTATTTTTTCTTAGCAATATTTTATTTTTCTCAATTATGTGTCAAGACAATTTTTAGCATTCATTTCTGCAAGATTTTGACTTCCAAATTTTTCTCCCTCCTCCCTCTTCTGAAAATGGTAGGCAATTTGATATAGATTATACATGCCCTCTCGTGTAAAACATATTTTCGTATTAGTCACCATTGGGGAAAAAGAAACAGATCAAAAGGAAAAAATCATGAAAAAGAATAAGTGAAAAAATATGCTTCTATCTGCATTCAGAGTCCATCAGTTCTTTATCTATATGTGGAAGTGTTTTCCATCGTGAGTCATTTGGAGTTGTCTTAGATACTTTCATTGCAGAGAAGAGTTAAGTCTATCAAAGTCAGCCATCGAGCAATGTGGCTGTTACTGTATACACTTCTCCTGGTTCTGCTCCTTTCATTCAGCATCAGTTCATGTAAGTCTTTCCTGGTTTTTCTGAAATCTGCCTGCTCATCATTTCTTGTAGCACAATAGTATTTCATTACATTCACATATCACAGCTTGTTCAGGTATTCTCCAGTTGATGAACATCTCCTCAACTTCAATGATGAAGAGAAATAATGAGAAATAAAAACCTGGAAAGACTTATATGAACTGATGCTAAGTGAAATAAGCAGAACCAGAAGTGTGCACAGTATCATTGCTTGATGACTGACTTTGATAGACTTAGCTCTTTTCAGTGATGCAAGGAGTCTGAAACAACTCCAAAAGACTCACGATGGAAAATACTTCCACATACAGTTAAAGAACTGATGGACTCTGAATGAAGACCAAAGCACACTATTTGCTCTACTTTTCTCTTGTTGTTTTGTTTTTTCTTTCTCATAGTTTCTCCCATTAGTTCTAATTCTTCTTTATGTCATGACAATGTGAAAATATGTTTAATATGAATGTACAAGTAGAACCTACATCAGATTGCACACCATCTTAGGGAGGAGGGAGGAAATGGAGAGGGAGAAAATTTAAAACTCAAAATCTTATGGAAGTGAATGTTGAAAACTAAAACTAAACATTTTTTTTAAAAAGGGCTGCTATAAATATTTTTGTACTTTAGATCCCTTCCCTTTTTTATGATCTCTTTGGAATACATACCTAGTAATGGTTGCTAGATCAAAGGGTATGCACAGTTTGGTTGCCCTTTGGGCATAGTTCCAAATTGCTCTTCAGAATGGTTGGATCAGTTCACAACTCCATCAACAATGCATTAGTGTCCCAGTTTTCCCATATACTCACCCACATCTATCATTTTCCATTTTCCATTTTTGTCATATTATCCAACCTAATACATGTGAAGTAGTACCTCAGAGTTGTTTTACTTTGTATTTCTCTAATCAAAAGTGATTTAAAGGGGCATCTAGGTGGTGCAGTGAATAGAGCACTGGCCCTGAAGTCAGGAGAACCTGAGTTCAAATCTAACCTCTAACACTTACTAGCTGTGTGACCTTGGGCAAGTTCCTTAACCTCAATTGAGTTGTCTTCCCCCCCTCAAAAAAAAGTGATTTAAAGCATTTCTTCTTATGCCTATAGATATCTTTGATTTTTTCATCTGAAACTGCCTTTTCATATTCTTTGACTTTGACAAATATTTATTTAGGGCTTGCTATGTGCCAGGCACTCTGCTTAAGTGATAAACTACAAAGAACAAAGATTCCTGTTCTTAAGGAATTTAACACTTTAATGGGGAGAAAGTATAAATATGTGAGGAAGGGAAGGAGTGAGGGAGGGAAAGGAGAAGAGAGGAAATATTCATATAAGGCCTACTACTAAGGTCCGGGCACTGTGCTAAGTGCTTTACAAATATGATCTCATTATATGTAATATTATCTCAATTAAGTATCATTAATTATTATTAAATATTTAAAATATTATCCCAATACATGTCAGTATATCAACAAGGTGAGGGAGAGAGACAGAAATAGAGGCACAGAGAGAGGGATATACATAAAGTATACAAAATGACAAGATAGTTTGGGAAGGGAGAACATTAGTAGCTGAGGGTAATCAGGAAAGGTTTCATGTAGGTAGCACTTGAACTGAGTCTTCAGGGAAAAAGGAATTCCAAGATGGGAGGAGAAGAGTCCATAATGGGAATGCTTACCTTTCAGTGTCTTGAGCCATCTTTTCAATAGTGTTATACTTCCCTTGATTCAAGAACCTATGCAGAAACCTTGGAAAAATCTCTTCAGTAGACAGCCTGGTTAACTAGAGTCAACTCCTCCACTTTCAAAATTAAATGACCAAAATTTGTCAGAAAGAACTTTTATTTAAAGAAAAGCAATATCTGTAGCCATTGTATATACTTAAATATTCTAATCACGGTAAATTGAAGCTTTGTAGCATCCCAGAATTTCCCACAACAAAAATTTGAATTTTACTTACCATCCTTAGATAAAAAATATTTTCAATGGTCTGCTGTATTCCCTCTACTGCTATTAGCGGGATTACCTGTACAATTCTGTAACTACTTTTGGAGCTACCAATTCACTTCTTCATACTTAAACTGCTTCCATTCCTTCAAGGCCCAGTTCAGGTGCTACCTTCTCTAAGGACCAGTTCATCCCTTCCCATCCCACCTCTCCATTTAACTGAGACATCTCTCCTCTGCCCTTTCCACGCTATCCTTTGTATCACACCATGTGGTAGCCTTCCTTAAGCCTGTGAGAGACAGCTTGCCACTATTCTAATTATACAGCAAGGCAATTTAATTAGCTGAATTCGTTATATGGATTGCCTACCAGGCAGTACTCTACTCAAGCTACTGACCCATCCTCATGAGCACACGTCCAAGAGAACTTTTTGTGCCAATCTTTGAGTGGAGTGAGGTAGTTGTATTTGACTTAAAGTCATACCTGTGATTTCATAGGTATAGGAAACTCCTTTCAAGGAAATTTCCTTAACCAATGTAGATGGGTTTTGTGTCTTCTCCGTGTTCTTCATCCATGTTCTGACCCAAATGTAGCTAACCTGGCAGGGTCCTCCTCTGACTATGACTCCTCTGTCCCCAGCCTACATGCATCCTTGAACTGTGTGATGCCCCCCACCCTTCAGCCTCCTTCCTGCCTCCCTCCCTTCCCCACATCATCAGTGGGCATATCACATTATGTAAAAAAAATCACTTTATTAGAGGTGTGCAGAAAGCATATAATAGTCTAAGTTTAATCTGCATCATTGACATTATTTTGGTCAACCCTGACGTAAAAGCCACAGCAGCTCCTGCAACTGCTATTACTCTTAAAAAAAAACACACAGAGAACTCAGACAGGTTATCAAAACCACAGTTAAGTCTAAAAATAAAACAAAACAAAACAAAATAAAACCAAAGAGCTAACAAAGCTTATAAGCAAAAAGCTTTCTTCCATTGGAGGAGGGAAACTAGACACATATGTGACCACCACCCTCCCCTGTAGGAGACCCACTTTAGTGTGGACAAATCTCAGTATTTATATTAATGGTTACTCAGTGTGCTGCAGCCCTGACAGTGAGGGCTAACAGTAACGAGAGAAGTTTGATTCACAGCAGGACTTCATCACCAGAACATGGATACTACAGGTGTTTGTCCAAGCTCAGAGACCACCTGATGCTGGTATGAAACAGTTTTGAGATTTTGCTGTGGCTGAGTTCATCCAGAGGGTGTGTGCAAAAGATTATTGTTGTACTAAGCTCAGGATACAGCTTGCAAAACAGAGTGTTTCTTAATAGTAAAAAGACAAGAGTAAAAAGAAAGGGGTGGTCTTGGCATGGGGATCCTGACAACAGTTTTTCTATCACTTTCTTAAGTGAATACAATCAATAAAACAATAAATTGAGCCCTTACTCACTATAAGATTTCAAAATATATTTAAAATCTCCTTTTTAGTTGGCCTAAAAATATTAAGAAATAACATTTTTCTACCTCAAAATTCTTTCAGAGCTTTTCCACTTAGGAAAATGAATAAAAAGTTAAGAATGAAAAAATAAAGACCTAGGATGAGGGTTGAGAAATGGATTGAGGGTAGTAACCAAACTTAGAACAAAAAATACTTACCTAGCATTTAGAGCTCTCCTTCCCCATTCCCTGAATGAGTGCCGCTGATATGTACTGTATCTGTCCATCTAAACACTTTGTACATCCGCTCCTTTGTTCTTGTTATGACTAAGCTACCTGTGAATTGATTTGCCAATTTCCAAGGTATAAATGCTCACAACGAAAAGTAAACAGTCACTTTAGGGATCAGAGCTGGCCCCAGCACGTTAAAAATGCAGAAACCGCTGGAAAAAACTATCCCATGATGGCTGTCACCACTCAGTTGTACTTTTCTATGAAAGAATTTCAGATTCTTGAGAACAAATGTGTCACTGCCAGCTGTGGGGTAGTGGAGGATGGACGACCAGGCTGTAGATCAGAGCTGTCAGACATGGCTCCTAACATCCCTAGGTCATATTAAATTAGACAAGGCAGAGAGGGAGTATAACAATGCACATCGCAAATAAATAGATGGTACTTTTTACACTGAGGTTTACAATT
>JAQQSK010012246.1:0-11953 GCA_028658325.1 Potorous gilbertii
GGCCTGGGGAAAGCATTTTGAATTAGTTTCCATTATTTGTCTTTTGTGTTCTTCTTCTTAGTGGGTGAAAGATCAATGGGTATGGAGTATTCATGGAGGACTGTCTCTTCTGGTGGGAGCACTTGTCAGCTCTTGCACAGGGCTACTCATCTAACTTTAGTGTCCACCAAACACCCAGTTCTCCCCTGTGGCTCCTGTGACGATGCATTACACAAAGACCACACCTCAGTAAAAACCACGTTTTTATATGGGCTAAAGCAGGTTGAGGGTAACCAACAGATATTATTACTCATCATTGAGTTTGAGAGATGTCTACCTCAAGCACATCAGGACTTCCTCCCAGTGGAATGGGTGGATGAGAACAATGTGTTTCAATAGTGAAAAAGAGAGCTGAGGCAGGCAGTGGAGTACTTAGAGAGCGATCAAACATTGAAGAAGTTGAGGTCTTCCCCTATATGGGAGGCCATTGTCAGTCCTCTTCACTTTTGTCCTGCCATTAGGCTTTGATGTTTCTGGAACAGAAAGTAAGACTGGCAACTTTGTGCAACTCTGCCTCACTTAAATCCAATTCATACACAAGTCACCATATCTCCTATGAAGTCATTGGTCTTCCTTAAAAAGGAAAGAATGAATAAAAAGAACAGGTGAAAGATCTGTCCAAGAAGTGAAAGAGGCTTATTCCTTGCCTTTCAACTAGCTTTGAAGGCTTCACTCATTAGCAAAGAAATAGGTCACAAATTTTTAATAAGATCAGCTAGTACTATTGCATAACATTTTTGTAGTTCAGTCATACATTTTCCACTATGTCATTCAGACACCTCTTTTTCACTTGATCTACTCTCTCCCCCATGGCTACCTCCATTAGTTACCTGGAATTCAGGAAATGGTTAGCTACTTTATATTATAGTCACAAGACATATTGTGAGATCTGGATAATCACATCACCATGTAATTTTCCAACCATATTATCTCTATTTCCTTTCCATGTCACACATCCCATAATTAACATGTTATGAAAGTTTCTATGTGGAGAAAATGAATTCTGTATTTTATGATTGGATGTATATATTGAAGCCAAGTAGATTCTTATGTTCCTAAAAGAATTCCATTAGGGTCCATCACTTTGAACATTGCTTCCCTTATTCACAACCAAAGCTCTTGAAATTTTCAGGAATCTTGTCCTGCACTTCATGCTTTCCTTTACCTTTTTCTATCCACAGAACAAGAAAGCCAACAACCTGCTGAACCTGAACGTGAGTTAACAGTCCAGTATTCTGTCTCCTTGTAGCTCCTGGACCTTATCTCTCATTCTAAACCATTTGGATATTTTTGGTCTTAAAGATGAGTACCCAGAAATACAGGGTAATGGTGAACTAAGAGTCAGGTGAAGTTATAAGGAATTATTCTCTTTTGCCTTTGCATATGACTCCTTTTTTGAATAGCAAATTCCCCAGGTCCGAAATACCAGGTTTGCTTTGTTATCTGCAATGAAATGTTTTCTGCTGTCTCCGCTTCTGTCTATATCTCTCTCTGTCTCTTTTTTTCCATCCCTTTCTTCACACTTAACCCTTTGAAGGAGTGTTACTTCAGAAGCTGAAGAGGGAAAGAAAGATAGGAGGTATCAAGAACCCTGAATGCCAAATTCCTATGAAAATTGAAGCTGAAAAGCAAAATAAATAAAATCTTGCTTCCTGGTCCTATTTTTCACCTTTATGCAAATTGGCCTCTTCACTTCTTCTATGAAAGGACCCATCTCAGACTGAGCCTTATGGTAGTCAAACACTTACCTGCAGGGAGAGAGGGCAAGAAAAAGTAAGAAGATTGGAAAGATATTTCTGTCCTTCTTCTGCTCTTGGACTAAGGGAATCAATGTAAATTGATTTCTATTGAATTTCCTTTCTTGTTGTTTCCCTCAATGTGAGATTATTAGGAAGATCACATGTAAGTGACCATCCGTTTTTCTGACCTGGCCTGGGAAAATCATTTGGAATAACTTTCTGTTATTTTTCTTTTGTGTTCTTCTTCTTAGTAGGTAAAAGATCAATGGGTATGGGGTGTTTAAGATGTTCTATGTCCTCTGCTGGGAACACTTGTCAAGTCCTTCACAAGGCTACTCAGCTAACTTTGGTGTCCACCTAATACCCTCACCTGTGGCTCCTGTGGCAGTAGTTTACACAAAGACCACACCTTAGTGACAATCATGTCAGTATATGGGCTAAAGCAGGTTGAGTGTTACCAACAGGCCTTAAACCCATTGTTGAGTTAAGAGGGACGTCTATCCCAAACACTTTAGGACTTCCTCCCAATGCAATGGGTGGATGAGATCAATGTATTCTAACAGCTAAAAGTAGAGCTGAAGCATATTTAGAGGTTAATCAGATATTGAAGAAGCCAAAGTCTTCCACTACATGGGGGCCATTGTCAGTTCCCTTGACTTTTGTCCTGCCATTAGACTTTGATGACTGGAACAGGCTGATGATGTTGTGCAAGTCTGCCTCATTTAAATCCAATTCACATACAAGTCATATCACTGTGATCTCATTGATCCTCCTGGGAAAGGTAAGAATGAATTAAAACAAGAACAGGTAAAACATCTGTCCAAGACGTGAAAGAGGCTTGTTGCTTGCATTTCAACTAACTTTGAAGGTGTCACTCAATACCAAAGAAATAGGTCACAAATTTTAACCAAATTCAACTAGTTTTACTGAATAACATTTTTGTATTTCAGTCATACTATTTTACTACGTCATCCAGATGTCTCTTTTTCAATTGATCTACTTTCTCCACCATGCCTACCTCCATTAATTACCCAGAATTCAGGAGATGATTAGTTATGTTATATTATAGTCAAAAGTGATATTGTGAGATCTGGATGTTCACACCAGCATCTAATTTTCCATCAACTTATCTCTGTTTCATTCAGTTCTCATTACGTCCTGTATTTAATGTTTTGATAGTTTCAATGTGGAAGGAAGGAATTCCATATTTATGATTGGATGTATATCTTCTAACCAAGTGGATGCTTGTGTTCCTCAAAAATCCCACTGGAGTCTATCACTTTGAACGTAACTTGCCTTATTCACAACCAAAACTCTTGAGATTCACAGGAATCTTGTCCTAAACTTCATGCTTTGCTTTCCTTTTTTCTCTCCACAGAAGAAGCAAATCAACAACCAGCTGAACCTGAACGTAAGTAACAGTCTAATTGTCTTTCTGCTTGTAGCTCCTGGACCTTATCTCTTATTCTAAGCCACTTGGACATTTATGGTTTTAAAGACGAGTACCCAGAAACACTGGGTAATGATGAACCAATAGTGAGACCAAATTCTAACAAATTATTCTCTTTTGCCTTTGCAAATATAGTTTCCCGGGTCAAAAATCCCAGCGTAGCTTGCTTATCTTGTCTGTTTCTAACTGTTTCTGTCTGTCTGTATCTGTCTGTGTCTGCCTCTTGCTGTCCACCTCTTTCTTCATATTTAAACCTTTGAAGGAGCATTGCTCCAGAAGCTAAAGAGGGAATGGAAGAAATGTATTGTCAAGAACCCTATTGGTCAAATTATTATAAATATTGAATCTGACAAACAAAATAAGTAAAATAGTACTTCCTGGCCACATTTTTCACCTTTATACAAAGCCTCTTCACTTCTTTTATGAAAGGACCCATCTCAGACAGAGACTCAAACTAGTCAAACAACTACCTACAGGGAGAGAGGGCAAGAAGAAATAAGAAGGTTGGCAAGATGTTTTTCTCCTTCCTCTGCTCTTGGACTAAGGGAATCAATTTAAGATTCATTTCTATTGAATTTCCTTTCTTATTGTTTCCCTCGATGGGAGACTAGTCGGAAGATCACATGTAAGTTACCATCTCTTTTTTCTGACCTGGCCTGGGAAAAGCATTTTGAATTAGTGTCCATTATTTGTCTTCTGTGTTCTTCTTCTTAGTAGGTAAAACAATAATGTGTATGGGATGTTCAAGGAGTCCTGTCTCCTCTGGTGTGAGTACTTGTCTGGTCCTTCCCAGGGCTGCTCAGCTACCTTTGCTGTCCACCTAACACCCAGCTCTCACCTGTGGCTCCTGTGGCTGTAGTTTACACAAAGACCACACCTCAGTAAAAATCATATCAGTATATGGGCTAAAGCAGGTTGAGGGCAAGCAACAGGCCTTAAACCCATTATTGAGTTCAAGGGATGTCTACCCCAAGCACATCAAGATTTCCTCCTAGTGGAATGGGTGGATGAGAACAATGTATTCCACAAGTCAAAAAAAGAGGTGAAGTGTACTTAGAAGTTGGTCATATATTGAAGAAGTCGAGGTCTTCCAGTACATAAGGGGCTATTGTCGGTTGTCTTGACTTTTGTCCTGCCATTGGACTTTGATGTTTCTGGGACAGAAAGTAAGGCTGACCACTTTGTACAACTCTGCCTCATTTAAATCCAATTCACATATAAGTCACCACATCACCTGTGATGCCATTGTCCTCCTTGAAAAAGAAAGAATGAATTAAAACAAGAACAGGTCTAAGATCTGTCCAAGAAGTGAAAGAGGCTTATTGCTTGACTTTCAACTAACTTGAAAGGCTTCACTCAATACCAAAAAAATGGGTCACAAATTTTATCGAATAACATTTTTGTAGTTCAGTCATACTGTTTCCACTGTCATCTATTTTTCAATTGATTCCCAAGGTTACCGCCATTATTTTCCTAGAATTCAGGAGATTATTACTTTATACATCAGAAAAGATTTTGTGATATCAGACTGATCACATGAATATTTAATTTTCTAGCCATTTTATCTCTCCTTCCTTAACTTCTCATACCTCCTGAATTTAATATGTTATGACAGTTTTAAAATGCATGGTATGAACTCTGTATTTTATGACTAGATATGTAACCTCTGGCCAAGTGGATACTTGTATTCTTGAGAGAGTTCCACAGGGTTCCTCTGTTTAAATATACATTGCCCTTAACCACAACCAAAAACTCTTGAGTTTCATAGGACTCTTGCTCTAAACATCGCTCTTTCTTTTTTCTACCTGCAGCAGCCCCAGGCACCTGAATATAAGTAATATGTCTGTCTCTAAGCTGTCTTTCTTCCCTTTTTCCTTATGCACCCTGGACCTTGTCTCTCCTTATATACCATACCACTTGGGCATTTATGTTTTTAAAGATGAGTACACACAAACAGAATCTAATGATGAACTAAGAGTGTGATCTAGTTAAAATGATTTATTCTCTTTTGCCATAGCTTATCGTCTCCTTTTTCCACCACAGAATTTCCCAGGTCAAATATCCTAAGGAACTTTGGTCCCCTTTAGTTAAATACTCTGTCTCTCTGTCTGTGTCTCTCTCTCTCTGTCTCTCTTAATACAACATAAAGGAATGCTCTCTCAATTCTGGGCATATAGTTCACCTTTATATGACACCTCCTCACTTCTTCTAAGGAAGGACCCTGCTTAGAAGTAGCCTCAAACCTAGTCACACCCTTGAGAGCAGGGAGAGAAAACAAACAGAAATAGGAAGACTGGCGAGAAGTTTTATCCTTTCTCTGGGTTGGAATTGAGATAGTCAATTGGGATTGATTTCTATTGAATCACCTTTGTATGGTTTTCCTTCATGTTAGACTAATAGTGAGGTCAGGAGAGTCAAATTACCATCCCTTTTTCTGACCCTGGCCTAGGAAAAACAATTTGGATTTGTTTCCATTGTTTGCCTTTTTGGTTCTTCTTAGTAGGAGAAAGATCTGTTATGGAAATAAGAGAGGTTGATACTCACATTTCAGCTAATTTTGAAGTCTTCATTTCCATAGACCAAAGGTTTAGGAGGTACTATTGTACACCAAAGAAATAAGTAACAAATTGTTAACAAGTTTCTGCTGGTTTTTATTAAATTACATTTCTCTAGTTCAGTCATAATGCTTGCACTATGTTACTCTTTTGTAACTACTCCTGTAGTTACTCTTTTGTAATTAATTCTATCCCTATGGTTACCTCCATTATTTACATAGAATTCAAGAGATGATTAACTATTTTATGTTACGATCACAGTAGATATTGCAAGATCTGGCTGAACGCTATCTAATTTTCCATCGAAATTATCTCTATTTCCTTCACTTTCAAAACTCCAGTATTTAATGTCGCATGAAAGTTTCAAAAAGGAAGTTAGGAATTCTTTGCCTTATAAGTGGATATGTAATGTCTTGCCAAGTAGATACTTGTATTCCTTATAGAATTCTATTGGATCCTTGATCACTATCCTCAACTGAAAACTCTTGAGATGCATAGGACTCTTGCCCTAAAAATCACTCCTTCCTTTTCTTTTTCCTACCCATAGAAGCCCCAAGTGAGCAACCTGCTGAACCTCAACGTAAGTATGGTGTCTATCTCTAAACAGTCTTTCCTTCCTTTTAACTTATAGTTCCTTGTTATTTTCTCCCATTATGGACCATGTGACATAAGCTCTTCAAGACTAGTAGCCAGGAAAAAAAAGGATAATGAGGAACCAAGAGTGCGCTGAAATTACAATGTGTTATTATCTCTTGGCAGAGCATATGGTCTCCTTTTTCCAGCAGGGGATTTCCTGGATAAAAATTTCAAGGTCACTTTGATATCTTCAATGACATGCTCTCTGTCTCTATCTGTCCTCTGCGTATATGTGGCCGATAGAATTCTTCTATTCCTGATAGAACACTTGATTTGGACATTTGAATATAGGTTGCCCCCATCCACAATGGAAAACTCTTGAAATTCATGGGACTCTTGCCCTAAACATCACTCTTTCCTCTTACATATTCTAGCTACAGAAGCCCTAAGGCAACAACCTGAGGCACCTGAACGTAAATTCCTAAAAAGTCTTTTTTCTTGTGGCCCCTGGACCTTGTCTCTTATTATATACCACTTGAGCATATGTAGTATTAAAGATCAATACCCTGAAAAAGAGGGTAAGGATGAACAAAATATGATACAGTTAAAATGCATTATTCTTTCTTACCATAATATGATCTCTGTCTCTCTGTCTCTGTTTCTCTGTCTCTCTGTCTCTCTCTCTCTCTCACACACACACACATACACACAATTTTCTCTCTCCCTCTCTTGTACTTTGACCTTTTAAAAAGTATTATTTCAGAAAGCAGAAAAGGAAAGAAATATAATATTAGGAACTCAAAAGGACAAATGCCTATTCAAAAGATTTGTATCTAAAACACAAAATTAAAAAAAATATTACGTCCTGGCTTTAATTTCCCCCTTTATACAAAGCCTCTTCACTTCTAAGAAAGGATCCGTCTTAGACCTAGCCTCAAGCCTACTCATACCACTGACTTCAGGGACAGAAAACGAGAAGAAATAGATGAATTGACAAGATTTTTCTGTTCTTTTAGAGGTGTTCTGGGATTAGATTGAACACAATAATATCTAATTTTCTACCCCTTTTATACTTTGTTCCTTCATTTCTCTTATTTCCTGTACTCACTGTTATGAAAGTTTTGCAATGAATGGTATGAATTCTGGATTTTATGACTGGATTTGTAAACTCTGGCCAAGTGGATATTTATATTCCTAATAAGATTCCATTGGGGCCCTTGATCACAGATTGCCTTTATCCACAACTGAAAATGCTTGAGATCCACAGGATTCTTGCCCTGAACATCACTCTTTTTTAAAATTATTTTCTACCCACAGAAGACCCAAGCCAACAACCTGCTGAACCTGAACGTAAGTAATATGTCTATGCCTACACAATCATTCTTTCCTTTTTCCTTGAGGACCCTGGACCTTGTCTCTCATTATAAACAATCTGCCATTTATGTTCTTTAAGTTCAATATCAAAAAAGAGAGGGTAATGATGAACTAACAGGGTGGTCAAGTTAAAATGCTTTGTTCTCTCTTGCCATTGCATAGGTCTCATTTTTCCACCAGAAAATTTCCAAGATCAAAAATCTAAAGCCCCTTTGTCATCTTTTGCTGTAGCTTATTTTTGCCCTTTTTTCATTAGCTAATATCCTAGATCAAAGATTTCAAAATCATTTTGTCTACTTAATGAAAGACTCTTTTATGTCAATGCACTGTTTTTGCTTTTATCTCTGTCTCCTCTCTCCCTCTTACTGTCTCTCTCTGTTACTCTGTCTCTCGTCAGAGTTCTTTAATAAAAGTGAACGGAAAAGAAAAAAACAATACCAAGAACCCAAAGAGACAGATGCCTATTCAAAAATTTTCTATCTAAAACACAAAATAAAGAAACGTAGCATTTTGGTCACATTTTTTACTTTTATAGAAAGTATCTTCACTTCTGCTAAGAAAGGATCCATTTCAGACCTAGCCTAAATCTACTCACAACACTGACTGCAGGGACAGAGGATAAGAAGAAATATGTGGATTGGCAAGACATTTCTAGCTCTTCTCTCTCCATGGATTGACGAAGTTAATTTGAACTGATTTTTATTAATTGCCTTTCTTGTTGTTTCCCTTAATATTAGACTAGTAGTGAAACAAGTAAATCCAAATTAACATCTTTTTTTCATACTCATTATTGGGAAAAAACAGTTTGAATTAGTTTCCATTATTTGCTCTTTGAACAATGCATCAGAATGGGAAAAGGAACTTATGCTTGCATTTCAACTGATTTTGAAGGTTTCATTTCAGAAAAATGGTTTTAGGAAGTGCTCTATGCCAAAGAAACACATTAGAAACTTTTAATGAAATTCTACTAGTTTTTATTGAGAAATGTTTTTTCTAGTTGCATAATACTGCTTCAACTATCTTCTCTAGGTACTGCTTTTTCAATTAATTCTAAAGCCATCATTACCCCCATTATTTATGAAAGGGGTTGTGCTATGAGGTTGATAACAATAAATCTAATTTTCCATCCTTTTCATCTCTATTTCCTTTCTTTCTCATACTGCCTGTACTTAATATGTTATGAGAGTTTTGAAATGGATGAGGTGAATAAATTGGATTTATGAATAAATATATAACCTCTAGCTACATGGAGGCTACTATTCCTGATGGAATTTCATTGGGGCCCTTGAACACAGATTGTCTTTATTCACAATGGAAAACTCTTGAGATTCATATGACTCTTGCCCTTAACATCATGTTTTCATTTTTTTAAAATTCTGTCCACAGAACCCCCTAGCCAACAACCTGATGCACCTCAGGGTAAGTTAAAATCTATCCCTAATAATCTGTCTTTCTTTTTTCTTTGTAATTCCTGGTCCTTTTCTCACTTGACAGACCCTGTGAGCATTTAGGTCTTCAAGATGAGTACCATAAACAGAGGGCAAGAAGAAATAAATGGATTGGCAAGACATTCCTAGCCTTTCTTTGCCTCTGGATTGAAGGAGTCAATTTGGATTGATTTCCATTAATTGGGTTTTTTTTGCTTTTTTCCTTAATATTAGGCTAATAGTGAGACAAGTAAGTCCATATTCCCATCCTCTTTTCAGACTCTGAACTGGGAGAAACAATTTAACTTGGTTTCCATTACTTGACTTTTGTTTCATGTCAGGGAAGTTATTGCTCTTACTAATTTTGAAGACTTCATTTACATAGACCAATGTGTCTCAGGAGGTGCTCTATACCGAAGAGATTCATTAAAATTTTTAATGAAATTCAACTAGTTTTTAGTGAGTAATATTTTTCAAGTTGCATAATATACTGCTTTCACTATGTTCTCCAGGTGTTTCTTTTTCAATAAATTCTATTACCATCATTACCTCCTTATTTGCCTAGAATTCAAAAGGTAACACTATATTATACCTTATATCATGGTCACAATAGGGTTTTGAGATCAGGCTGATCACATATCTAATTTTCCATTCCTTTTGTCTTTATTTCCTTCACGTCTCATACCTCCTCAAGTTAATATGTTTGACAGCTTTGAAATGAATGAAATGAGTTCTGGATTTTATGACTGAATATGTAACCTCTGGCCAAGTGGAGGCTCCTATTATTGATGGAATCCCATTGGGGCCTTTGAACATATATTGTCCACATTTGCAACTGAAAACTCTTGAGATATATAACATTCTTCCCCTAAACATCACTTTTTCTTTTTTTTTTTTTAATTCTGTCTACAGTATTGCCTGCCAGACCTCTTGGTCGACCTCCCAGTAAGTTACAGTTTATTTCTATTACAAAACTCGCTTTCTTTCCTTTTTCTTTATAGCCCCTAGTTTTGGTCTCACATATGGACCAGGTGGGTATTCATCTTCCAGCTGAGTATGAATAAATAGAATATTGATGAACTAAGAGGTGGTCCCATTAAGCCCATTATTCTGTCTTCTTGTTGTATAGGTCTCATTTTTCTACCAGAGAATTTCCTAGATACAAAAAAACAGTATCACTTTGTTATCTTCAATTAAATGTTCTGTGCCTGTCTTTTTCTCTATCTCTGTCTTTCTGTCTGTATCTCCCTCTATCTCTTGTCCCTCTCCTTTCCCTCCCTCCCTCCCTCCCTCTCTCTCTCTGTCTCCTCTACTATTTTAACCATTGAAAAAGTGTGTATTTGTAAAACTGAAGGAATAAAAGAGAAATGTAATAAAAGTAACCCCAAAAGACAAATGCCTATTCAAAAGATATGCATCTAAAACACAAAATGAAGAAATGTGAATTCTGGTCATATTTTTCACCTTTATACATAGTCTCTTTTCTTCTGTGAAAGCACCTATCTCAGGCCTAGGCTTAAATCTATTCCCACCACTAGCTGCAGGGACAGAGGGCAAAAAGAAGTCAGAGCATTGCAAAACATCCCTAGCCTTTCTCTGCCTCTGGATTGAGAGAGTCAGTTTGGATTGATTTCCTGTTGTTTTCTTTGATAGTTATGATATGAGACTGGTCATGATAATAGCTAAGTTTCCATCCTTTTCACCTCTATTTTCTTCGTGTCTCATACCTCCTGTAGTTCATATGTCATGATAGTTTTGAAATGAATGTGTTTTGGATTTTATGACTCAATATGTAACCTCAGGCCAAGTAGAGGCTGCTATTTCTGACATAATTCCATTGAGGTCTTTGAACATAAATTGTCCTTATCTGGAAATTCTTGAGATTCTTAATATTCTTCCCCTCAGCATCATCACTTTTTCTTTTTTTTATTCTATCCACAGAACACCGCAGATACCCTGAGGGTAGACGTCAGGGTAAGTTACAGTCAATTCTAAAATTTGCTTTCTTTCCTTTTTCCTTGTTGCACAGTTCCTTGTCTTACATTATGTACTACTTGGCTATTCATCCTCTTAGAGTTCAGTAGGAAGAAACTGCGGGTACTCATGAACTAAGCATGTGGCCATGTAAAATGCATTTTTTCTCTCCTGCCGTTTCGTAGGTCTCATTTTTCCACAAGAGAATTTCCTAGATCAAAAAACTAAAGCAACTTTATCATTTTCAGTTAAATGCCCTCTGTGTCTTTTTATCTCTCTTTATCTCTCTCTTTCTGTCTTTCTTTCTCTCTTTCTCTCTCTCTCTCTTTCTCCTCCTCTCCTACTTTAAACTTTGAAAAACTGTTCTTTTGTCAAGCTGAAGAAGGAAAGGAGAGGTGTAATAAAAGGAACACCAAAAGACTATTCAAAAGATTTGCACCTAAAACATAAAATAAAGAAATGTTACATTCTGGCCATATTTTTCACTTTTAAACATAGCCTCTTTACCTCTGTGAAAGCACCTGTCTCAGGCCTAGTCTCAAATCTACTTCCACCACAGACTGCAGGGATAGAGGACAAAAGTAAAAATAGGGGGATTGGAAAGACATCCCTAGCCTTTCTCTGCTGCTGGATTGAGGGAGTCAGTTTGGATTGATTTCTATTAATTGCCTTTCCAGTTGTTTTCTTTTCTTTTTTTTTTAAATAAATTTATTTAACTTTTTACATTCATTTTCACAAGATTTTGGGTTCCAAAATTTTCTCCCCATTTGTCCCCTCGCCCCTCCCCGATACACTGGACATTCTAATTACCCATATCAC
>JAQQSK010012247.1:0-11952 GCA_028658325.1 Potorous gilbertii
ACATAACATCACTATAGTGAAAATATGCTCAATAGGAAAGTATATGTTGAACCTATACAGAATTGTATGCTGTCATGGGGAAGGAGGGGGGTATGGGGGGAAGGTGTGGGGGGATAAAATCTTAATTTTAAGGAAGTGATTGTAGAACATTTATAAATAAATAAAATAAAAATTAAAAAAAATTATTTTGGCTGCATCATTTTGGGGGACATATTTAGATTGGATTTGGGAGAAATTTGAGATAAGGCCACCAATTAGTAGGCTCTTGCAGTGGTTCAGGTGAAAGTGGTTCAGTATTGTGACTATATGAGTGGAGAAGGGACATATATGGGAGATAATGGTAAAGACAGGGACAAGTAGATTTGGCAATGGATTGGATATGTGAGAAAAGAGTCAAGGGTGACAGTGTGGTTGCTGGTCTGGGCACCTGGGGCATAGATGGTGGTGCCCTCAGAGGAAAGAGGAAGATTTGGAAAGGGAGAAGTTTTATGGAGAAAGATAATGAGTTCTGTTCAGGGTATGTTGAGTCTGAGATTATAGCTGGATATCTAGAACTGAGAGTCATCTGTATATAAGTGATTGAATCCATGGGAGCAGATGAGATCATCAAATAAAATAGTATAGAGGAAAAAGACAAGGAGATTCAAGACAGAGGATTGTGGGACAACCACAGTTAGAAGGCATGATATTGAACAAGAAATAGCAAAGGAGATTGAGAAGCAGCAGTTGGTCAGACAGGAGGAGAAGCAGGAGAGAACTGTATCATGAAAATTTATAGAGGAAAGAGAATCCTGAATAAGGTAATCAACAATGTCAAACACTACAGAGGTTAAAAAAAAAGAATGAAGATTGAGAAAAGGCCATTCGATTTGACAATAGAAAGATGAGTGATAACTTTGTAGAGCATAATTTCAGTTGAATGGTAACGTTGGGAGTTACACTGCAGAGGGTTTGGAAGAAAGTGAGTGGAAAGTTAAGTACAAGCAACTAGTGTAGATGCCTTTCTCAACTTTGAGAAAGCAGGAGAAGACATAGGACAGCCAACTGTGAGTTAGCGTTGGATCAAGCGAGGTTTTGTAAGGATGAGGAGATGTGGATATATTTGTAGGCAGTAGAGAAATTACCAGTAGATAAGGAGAGGTTTGAGATTCTTGGGGAAGAGGGGGAGGGAGAGTTAGAATGAAGGGAAATATGAAAGAGTGGGGGAATAAAAAAGGTGGAAGTGGGATGGAATCAAGGGAGTACAGAGACTGGCCTTGGCAAGGAGTAGGGCCCTCTCTTCATTTGAGACCAGAGTGAAGAAGATGATGGAGGAAGACATCTGAGTGATATGAAATGAAGAAGGGATAAGGAGGAGTTCTTTTTGTATAGTTTTAATTTTTCAATGAAATAAGAATTAATTCTCAGTCAGGCAACAAGAATTTATTAAGCACTTACTGTGTTCAGGCACTGTGCTAAGTGCTGGGATAGAAATAAAAGCAGAAAGAAAGACATCCTTCTCCTCAAGGAGTCTATATTTTTATGGAGAAAGACAACACATAAAAAAAAAGGTGGGAGAAGAAAAAAAACAGGCTGAGAGAGTTAGGGGACAGAATGCTGCAGGAGGCTTGAGGGGTAATAAAGTTTTAAATAGCTACTGCGGAGGGCGGGATACTGAATCAGAGAGGAATACAATGTTTGCTCTGCTACACTGAGAAAGCCCGGTTGAGATTATATAACATGAATTAGTAGTGGGCCTACTCAGTAGTAATTTCCTCCATTAACACAGTTCCTCAGTGAGCATGATTAACTCACTGGCCTGGATAAGTCTTTACAATCTCAGGTAGGTTGATGTTTTTTCCATATTAGGTTAAAAAAAACCCATTTTGATATGTGTCGAGGGTAGCAACATAGCTGGCTAGCAAATAGCTCAGCTCTATGGGGCAGGAATGCTGACATTTGATATTCAGATCAGTTAATTAGGGAAATAAAGGAGCTTCTTTAACCATGTTAGCTGGACAGTCCTTTTCATTCCTCCTGGCCCAGGAAGATTTTAAAGTTACATCCTGAATCCTAATGCACTGCCAGACCATTATTAGATTGCTGGTTTGCTAGGAAATCACCATTTTAGGATGCTTTAGGAAATTGCAATTTATACTAGGTTTAACAAACACGTCTTACAACAAACTGTGAGAACATTCCTGTTTTCAAAATTCATTCATTATTGAGAATTAAGTACCACATCTAACGTTTGTCAGAAAAATGTCAATGACTATTGATTGAAGCTGGAAACAGTCCATAGTGTTCAAGAGGCAAATCTCCTTCCATTTAAGATTCAAGGATGTGTGGGCACTAGCTCAGATTAGCTTCTGAGAGCCAATTGTTAAATTTTCAGTGTGAGCACTTACACCTCAGAAACCAGCAAATGATATAAGTCAGGACTTGATCTGTTGTTTTCTTGATTGTCTGGTCTTAAGAAAGTGATGAAAAATGTTAATAATGCCAATTAAACGTAAACGTGTGTTGGGCACACTTTTTGAGAGTTCATTGTTAAACAAATGTTTACCAGCATGTGCTTTAAAGTGCACTTGTAGCATACTAGGTAGAAACACTAGATTTAGAATCAGAAAACTTGAGTTTGTGATCCCAACTCTGGCACTTAACAAGTCATTTCCTTGGGCCTCAGTTGCCTCATCTAGATGAAGTGATTGTACTAGATGAGTCTGCTTTAGAATCTATGCATTCGTTCTGAGTGCCTTATTGTATGGTACTGTATTCTACTTACACTCTATGCTCCCTAAAATGGTCATAGTGTAATTCTATCTTAGGTTTTACTCATTTTGTTTGCTGGGATGAGGAACTCACATATTAAGTATAATTTCGATCATAGAGGTGGTGGGGTGGTGGTGGTGGTTATAAACTCTATCTTCTTGGAACTCCTGCCTTCCTTCAAGATTCAGCTCAAGCATCATGTTCTGAAGCATCTCTGCCAACAGGGTTACCTTGTATCTGTTTTGTATGTATCCTACATATACCTGTAAGTGTGCATATTGACTTCCTTGTTAGAATTTAAACTTCCTGTGAGCAGGAACTGTTACATTTTTGTCAATCTCTAGCACCCAGCACAGTGCTTGGTACATAATAAATGTTTATTGAGTGATATGCAATTATTATATTCTAATTTATATTATATTTATCTATGCAAATCTTATAATTCAAAGTAGGTTGCAAGTTAGGTTGAACTCAGAGAGTGGTCTTTATTCTTGCATCCTCCTAAGCATACAGCATAATGCTTTGTATATGGTAGGTGTATCATACCTACTTGCTGAAAGAACAAATGAATGATTCTTTATATTATGCACACATGAAGCGGTTTTCCAGACATTACACGTTGGTATGCATCCCTAATAAAAGCAAACAACTGATGTGTACATCTGCCAGAACAATGTACATTTCAGGTTTGAGGCTAAAACAAAGTGAATTGTGACTCTATGCATGGCTTAACAAGTTTAGACATATGTTCCTCCTCCCTTGATGTTGTTACTAAATTTCTTTTGAGGCCTCCTCCACCACAAATTCCCGACAGCGGTAAGCAGGTGCAAATCAGCAGTCATCTGGATATTTGTGATGTGGTGTTTATTTTAAGTTTACTTTCAAGTTTTATCCAATCACATAGTCAACCTTTATGAGATGAAAAGTAACATAAAAAAATCATCTTCCCTTTCTCCTAAGGTAACTTACAATAAATTATTTCAAAAGCTCTCTTAATTTAAGGCAAACATACTTTTAGGGAAAAGGTGCTTTTTTATACATGGTCTCTACCTGAATATAATCTTCAAGAGACTACAAAAAGTTGAACCTGTTATAATTTCTAAAGTTTAAACAGTAAAGAATATCAAATTATAAGCTAGTTCAAATCTGACGATGTGCATTTAATCACATACCTGTTACCTGAACATCTCCCTCTCCCTTCTGCCCCCAGCTTATTACATAAGCTTGTAAAGGTAGACTTATAAAGGTAGAAAGAACCTTAAATTTAATCTAAATCAAACCCCCCTCATTTTACTGCTACAAAAACAGAGGCCCACAGAGGTTAAATGACTTGCTCAAAGTCACATAGTTAGCTAGTAGCTAAACTGGGAATAGAACCTTTCTGTTGGACCACTGTGGCTCATCAGTGATACTTACCTGACATCCAGTATTCATTGAACAAATATTTAAGTCACTGCTCTGTGCCAGATCCTGAGGATGTAAAAAAACAAAAACAAAAAAGGAAACAATGTCCACCCTCAAGGTGCTTAAGTTTTATTGGGGGAGGCACAAAATATACACAAAATAAATACAAAATAACTTATGGAAGTTCAGGGCCAATATGGCCCAATAAAAGGCACATTCTAGCATAGTACTCCCAACATTTCCCTCTAAACAACTTTAAAATAACACTTCTAATCAAATTCTAAAGTGACATAACCCACAAAAGGTCAGAGTGAGACATTTTTTCCAGTCCAGCACAACTTAGATCAGGAGAGTCTGTGGCCCTGGAGGACGGGTGGGCAGAGAGTGTGGCATGGCAGTGACACCAGCTATGAACCTTGGAGGTAGCGGTGGTAGCTTCAGCTGGAGCTTTCACCACCCAGAGATGTTAAGAGAACAAAATACTTGGTCATAAAGAGATTACAGGGGACCCCTGTGCTAGCACTGGATGCAGGGCCAGGTGCCATTTGGCAACTCTATTCTCCATTACCCAGTTCCAGGTAGCAGTTCTGGAGTGGAGAGAAGTGCTTGCAAGAGAAATGAAGACTTGAGGAAGGACAAGATATTTAAAAAAAAAAGAGAAGGAAAAGAAGAAAATATAATGGAGGGAAATACAGTTAACAATCATAATTGTGTATGTGAATGGGATGAACATAACCATAAAATAGAAGCAGAGAGAAAAATGGGTTAGAAACCAGAATCTATGTTATTTACAAGAAACACACTAGAAGCAGAAAGAAATGAAGAGTTAAAGTAAGAGGCTAGAACAAAATCTATTATGCTTTAGCTGAAGTAAAAAAAGAAAGTGGTAGCAATCACGATCTTACACAAAGCAAAAACAAAACTAGATCTAATAAGAGATATGCAAGGAAACTCTTATCTTGCTAAAAAAAATGAAATACTATCAGTATAAAAAATATATGCATAGTTGTTGCTGTTCAATCATTTCAGTCATATCCAACTCTTCATGACCCCATTTGGGGTTTTCATGGCAAAGACACTGGAGTGGTTTGCCATTTCCTTCTTCAGCTCATTTTATAGATGAAGAAACTGAGGCAAACAGGGTTAAGTGACTTGCCCAGGGTCACATAGCTAGTAAGTGTCTGAGACCAAATCTGAACTCAAGTTTTACTGACCCCAGGTCCAGTGCTCTATCCACTGAGCCACCTAGCTGTCCAAACAGCATAGCATCCAAATCCTTAAAGGAAAAGTTAAATAAATGATTGGAAGAAATAAACAATAAAACTATACTGGGGGAAACTTCAATTTACCCATCAGAACTAGATAAAGCTAACCATAAGATGAGTAAGAAATAAATTAAAGAGATGAATACAATTTCAGAAAAAAAATAAATAGGATAGACCTCTAGAGAAAACTGAATGGGAATAGAAAGGAGCATACCTTTTTCTCAGCTGTATCTGATACCTTCACAAAAACTGAGCATATATCAGGGCATAAATGCAGAACCAAATGCAGAAAAACAGAAATATTTAATGCACCTTTTTAGACCATACTAAAATAGAATTACATTCAACAAAAGTCCATCAAAGAATAAATTAAAAATTAATTGGAAACTAAATAATCTAAATCTAAAGAATGAGTGGGTCAAAGAAGAAATCATAAAAAAACAATTATTCCATTAATGGAAACAATGAGAAAACACGCCAAAAGTTGTGGGATGTAGTCAAAGTAATACTTACGGGAAAATATATATCTCTAAATATTTACATAAATAAAAGAAGGAGCAGTTCAATGAACTAGGAAAGCAAATTTAAAAAAACCCCAAAACTAGACAATGAACAAAATAAAAATCCTCAAACACCAAAATAGAACATAAAAACTGAAAGAAGAGATTAATATTGAAAGTTAAAAAAAATTGAGCTAGTAAATAAAAGTAGAAGCTTGTTTTATATAAAAAAAGGTTTGCTTGATTAAAAAAAAGAAGAAAACCAATACCAGTATTAAAAACGAAAAGTGACTGCACCACCAGTGAAGATGAAATTAAAGCAATTATTAGGAGATATTTTTCCCAATTATATGCAAGTAAAACTGACAATCTAAATGAAATTTATGAATATTTACAAATATATAAATTACCCAGATTAACAGAAGAAGAAATGGAATTCTTAAAAAATCCTATTTTAGAAAAAGAAATTCAACAGGTCACCAATGAATTCTCTAAGGAAAAAATCCCCAGAACCAGATGGATTTATAAACAAATTCTACCAAACATTTAAGGAACAATTAATTCCAATATTATATAAATTATTTGGAAAAAATTAGGTAAAAAATTTCAAATTCCTCCTATGACACAAATATAGTTTTGGTACCTAAACTAGGGAGAGCAACAGCAGAGAAATAAAAGTAGACTAATTTTCCTAATGAATGGTGATGCCAAAAATTTAAATAAAACACTAACAAGGAAATTGTAGCAATATATTGAAGATCATATACTATGACCAGGTAGGATTTATACTAGGAATGCAGGCCTGGTTCAATATTAAGGGAACTACAAGCATAACTGATATAATGTATATATATATAATTGATATAAGTATAATTAATAACAAAAACCATAATAAAACCATATCAATATTAATAGATACAGAAAAATATTCTAATAAATTTTAACATCTGTACCCATTAAAAACATTAAAAGCGTAATAATAAATGGAACTTTTCTTAAATTGATTAGTAGTATCTAAAACGAAAAGCAAGTATTATCTATAACAGGAGTAAACTTGAAGCCTTCTCAATAAGATCAGGGTGAAGCAAAGATGTCCAATATACCCATATTATTCAATATTGTACTTGAAATGCTAGCTTTAACAATAAGATGAGAAAAAGAAATTGAAAAAATAAGAATAGGAAACAAGAAAACAAAATTGTCACCCTTCACAGATAATGTGATGGTATACTTAAGAGAACCTCAGAGAACCAATTAAAAAATAGTTGAAATAATTAGCAACTTTAGCAAAATTGCAAGATATAAAATAAATTCAAATAAATCATCAGCATTTCTGTATATTACCAATAAAAACCCAGCAGGAAGAGATAGAAAGAGATATGCCACTTAAAATCACTACAGACATACTTAGGAATCTACCTGTCAAGATGTACCCAGAACTATACGAACACAGTTCCAAACCACTTCTCACACAAATAAAGATAGAGCTAAACAACTTGAAAAATATTAATTGCTCATAGAGAGGCTAAACCAATATAATAATATTGACAATTCTGCCTAAATTATCTTACCTGTACAGTGTATTACCAAAGTCCAAAGGATTATATAGAAAAAATAATAAAAGGTATCTGAAAGAATAAAAAATCAGAAATATCAAGGAAATCAATATGGAAAAAATGAAGGTAGGAGGCCTAGCAGCTCCAGATTCCAAACTGTACTTCACAGTGGTAATCATCAAAACAATATAGTATTAGATAAGAAATAGAACGGTATATCAGCATAACAGATTAGGTATACATTACGCAGATGTAAATGAACACAGTAATCTCATATTTGATAAACCAAAAGATCCAAGCTTTTGGAACAAGTCACCATTTCACAAAAACTATTGGGAAAACTGAAAAGCAGTGTGAGAGGAAGTAGGTCTAAACCAGGGGTAGGGAACCTGCAGCCTCAAGGCCACATATGGTTTTATAGATCCTCAAGTGAGACTCTTTGACTGAATCCAAACTTCACCTTTAATAAAAGGATCTGTTCTGTAAAAGTTAGACTCAGTCAAAAGGCCGCACTCAAGGACCTAGAAGTCCACATGGCAATATGGCTAATATGGAAATGTGTTTTGCATACCCTTAACATGTATAATGGATAGCACATTGCTTGACTTCTCAATGGTTGGGAGAGGGGCTTAAGGGAGGCAGAGAATTTCAAACTCAAAATTTACAAAAAGGTCAATAAACAAGTATTTTTAAAATTAAAAAAATTAGGAAAAAGATTTTTTAAAATTTAATTTTTAAATTAAATTTCATTAATTTTTAAATTTAAAAATGTCCAATAATTTCTGGAAGGGGTGGATATTAGTAATTGATGGAAGCAGAATAAACTTCCCATAGAAATGGGACTTGAGCTAAGCTTAAAGGAAACCAGATATTCTGTGAGGTGAAGGTGAGTTTGGAAGGCATTCTAGGGATGAGAGATAGCCTCTGCCAAGGCACAGAGAGGAGAGACAGAATTTTCCATCTATTCAATATTTATTTTTCACATACTGATTTATATAGATGGTATATTCTTTATTAGACTGTAAATTGTGAAGGACAGGGACTAGTTTTTCTTTTTTCTTTGTATTCCCAGTACGTAACAGTCCATGGCACATTAGTAAACACTTAATAATTATTCATTGATTTTTTTTTTATTAAGAACAGTAAACAGGCCAGGGTTGTTGGCTTGTAGAGCTTATTGAAGAATAATGTATAAGCCTAGAAAGACAGACTGGACCCAAGATTTTGAGGTTCTTTAAAAGTTAAAAGGGAGTTTGTCTTACTCTGGAAGCAAGATGGAGCCATTGACTATGATGAGGGAGTCACTTCATCAAATCTGTGTTTTATAGAAACTGCATGGGGGAAGTACTGGAGATGGGAATGACTGGTTGCAGGGAGACCAATTAGGAGCCTATTCAGCTGCATAAGTGTGAGATGACAAGGACGTGAACAAGTGATACATGTGCAAGCAGGGATATATGGGAGAGATCTTCTGGAAGTAGAATACATGAGACTTGGTACCTAAATAGGAGAGCCCGAAGAGTCAAGGATAACGTGGAGGTTGAGAAACTGGGATTAGAACAATAGTGATGGCCCTTATTAGGAGGAAGTGAGATAAGATAATGAGTTCTCTTGAAAATCTATTGAGTTAGAAGTGCCTGTTGGGCATCCAAATGAAGATACAGAATAGGCATCTGGTGGTCCTAGACTGGAGTTCAGGGGAGAAACTAGGATCCTATTTTGGAGGTGTATGGATAGATGTGATAGCTGAATATATGAAAGGTGGTAAGATCACCAAGAATTTATAGCAAGAGGGTCCAGAACAGAATCTTGCAGTACAGCCATGCCTGGGGAGGGGAGGGGAAGGAACATGAATGATGAATCTATAAAGGAGTCAGAGGAGTATCCAGACAGGCAGAAGAGCCTGAAGAAAATACCGTTACAAAAAACTTGAGGAGGAGAGAATATCTAGAAGAGGCTCATCAATAGGGTCAAATGCAGCATTGGTACAGGATAAAGAAGACTATCAAATTTAGCAAGTAAGACATCACTGGTAACCTTGAGCAGAGCAGATTCATTTGAATGATGAGATCTCAGAAGCCAAAATGTAAAGGCTTGAGAAGTGAGAGGAGAGAAATTAGAAGCACTAAAAGTAGACAACTTTTTCCAGGAGTTTGACCTGGCCATACACATGCCATGTTACCTGCACTGTGGCCTTTATTTTCATCCTGTGACATCGCTCCTCCCATCAAAACCTTAAGACTCCACTTTAATGATAATTGTGCTCTCATAGGTGAGCTCTTGCTGTATCTTGCCTGGAACCAGAACTAGAGTAGAAAAAGGAGAAGAGCACAGAAGATGATGTCTAGAGAGATCTGGGAAGAACAGTATATTTATGAAAAATGGTCTCAATTTTTATGGAGGTACAGTTCTATGCTAATAAATTTGTATTGGACCCAGTCAGAACATTTGTATGACTTCCTCTAGCAGCATTTGACTGCTGGTTAGAGTAGAGAAGGTTGATGGTGGGGGCTATCTAGGGTTGAGCCTTGGAAAGCAGTAGCAGCAGTACAATGGTAGAGTAAAGGATTCAAGCACAGAGGTCAGCATGAAATTGAATTAGTTAACAGAAAAGTAGAGATTTTGAAGGAATCAAGGTGAGGCCAGAGCAAGGTGGTCAAGGAAATATGAACTATGAATAGTGGAGATACAGCACTTGTGAGTAATGATGAAATCAGGGGTATGGGCATCCCTGTGTATGGCTGAGATGACATGAAGATGCAGATCATGGGAGCTGAGGATGCTGACTAACTGGAAACCAAGTGTATACAAGGAGACATTATATAGTACATTAAATTCCCCAAGTATAAAGGCAGGGTTTGGGGTGAAGTTAAGACTATGAATTAGATACAGAACTCCTTGAGAAAGAGGAATAACTTGAGGTTCTAGTAAAGGGCAGCTGCCAGGATCTGGACCACATTATCCGGACTGAATGAACCTCAAAAAGATTTCAGAGTGATATTTTTTAGGGAGACAATCTGGAAGAGGCAGTGAAGAGCAAAAGGCATGCCTATTTTTCCTTTTGTCTAAGGATGTCAGTGGGCATGAGTGAAGGTGCTTTCAGGAATAGAGGGGGTGGCCATACACTCGGTTTCTTCAGACGGAGAACACAGGGAACTGGAAGATACTTGAAAGGAACCAGTCCAATTTGAAGGGAAGTTTGTTAACAATAGAACAAGTTTCAGAGAGTACAATGGAAGGGAAAGGGGCAGGATGGATAGGCTGAGGAAACAATGAGTAGTAATGGAAATGGACTTTGGCTTAGATAGGTAGATTGTGAATACCCTTCACAGAAGTTAAAGTACTGCTTATTTAATTATCATTCCCAAAGAAGTAAACAGAAAACTTTGGGATGGGAAAGAATTTCCTTTCTGGGCATTTTCCTCTTCTGGCCTAGGGCCAATGACATGGCAGGAGTAGCTGAGTGGATGGTGAAAAAAAGCCAAACAAAAGAATGATATGAACAAGTTTCTTTTGGCCCAACCAGCAGTGATTTTCATTGGCACAGGGAAACCCCAGTGAAGAAACTTTCTCTAAAAGTACAGATCAGCAAATATTATGCAATTTATAATCATCAGAAGTTGCCTGGGGCAATGAGAATTAAGAGACCTGCCTGAGATCTCACAATGAGTGGGAGGTAGATTGTGAACCCAGGTCACCCAGAGTCGGAGACTAGCTCTCTATTTACTACACCATTCAGCCTTTCACCTGGCACAGACTAGGTGCTTAATAATGATGTTGTGATTAGCTCCATTTTTTACAGATGGAGCACAGAAGAGATCAATTTTAAGAGGATTCAATGACTTTCTCTTCAGGGCCTAGCACAGTGCTTGTTATGTACTAAGTTTGTAATAAATGTTTGTTGATTGTCTTGCCCTGGGTCACAGACAGTCAGAATTTGTGTGAGGCTTAAATGCAGGTCTCAGGATTCCAACACCAGTGCTCTTTCCATTGGACACTTCGAATGCTTCCACAAAGGATGTCAAACATGCTGAAATTTAACTCCTTCTTGATAAATACTGTTATGAACAATTGTATTGTGCAGTTCTGGTTTGATGTCTGTCAGTCCTATTTATTGTTTTCCGGTCCCTCCCACCTCCTTGTTTTCACTTTCCAAACCTTTGTTGGCTTAAAAAATCAGATAAACTCCTTGAAAACACTAAGTCAGGGGCTTTATGACTACAAAAAAAGGCGGGGCTCACAGACTCCCTCCTACCACTTTCTTTTTTCTTTTTTTCTTTTTAATTTTTATTTTATTTATTTATAAATGTTCTACAATCACTTCCTTAAAATTAAGATTTTATACCCCCACACCTTCCCCCCCTACCCCCCTCCCTCCCCATGACAGCATACAATTCTGTATAGGTTCGACATATACTTTCCTATTGAGCATATTTTCACTATAGTGATGTTATGTAGTCACACTGACATAAGTGG
>JAQQSK010012248.1:0-11952 GCA_028658325.1 Potorous gilbertii
CCTCCTGACTTCTGCACTGGTGCTCTATCCACTGCACCACCTAGCTGCCCCATCTTTCATGGATAAACTACTTGAGAAGGTCATTTGCAACAGATGTCTTACCTTCCTTTCCTCTCACTCTTTTCTGAATTCCTTACAAAGCTTCTGACTTTATAATTCAACCAAAAGTGCTCCTTTCAAAGTTAACAAAATCTTTTAATGGCCAAATCTAATGGCCTTTCCTCAATTTTCATCCTTCTTGACCTGACTGCAGCATTTACATTGTCAATCACTCTCTTTTCCTTAACATTTTCTCCTCTCTAGGGTTTTGTGGCACTATCTCCTGGTTTTTTCCTACTTTTATGACCATTCTTCCTCAGTCTCCTTTGCTGGATCTTCATTCATGTCACACTCACTAACTGTGAATGTTCTACATGGTTCTGCCTTGGACACTTTTCTCTTCTCCCTCTATATTATTTCATTTGGTGATCTGATCAGCTATCATGCATTCAATGATCATATCTATGCTGATAATTCTCAAATCAATTAATCCAGCCTTAACCTTGCTGCTGACCTCCCATCTTACATCTTGAACAGCCTAGTAGATATGTTGAGTTGGATGTTATGTAGACATCCTAAACTCAACCTGTCCAAAGCATTGTCTTTCCCCCAAGGCTTCTACCTTTCCTATTTCTCTATTACTGTCAAAGAAATTGATCCTTCCAGTTTCCCAGGCTCACAAGATAGAAATCACCTTTGACTCCTCACTCTGTCTGATTCTCCCCTCTTTCCAATCTGTTGCAAGAACTGTCAATTTTGTGTTCATCACATCTCTACCCTTCTCTGAGACTGGCCCCAACATGGTGCATGATCCTCTTCATCTCACATTTTGTATCCTCCACTAGACTGTGAGCTCTTTGAGATCAGGGGCTTTCCTTTACCCTTTTAAAATATCCCTTAAGACAGTACCAGACAAATAGAAGACATTAAATGTTTATTGACAAGCTGTTGACTGTATGTCTCTTCTGGTGTTCTGATCCAATGAAAAGAGGCCAGGCCAGGTGAGTGTTGTGTTTGTGGTTTTCCTTCATCCTTGAACTTGTATGTCCTGGTTGTTTGGCACAGTCTCTGTAGCTGAAGAGAGGATACACACTTTATGTATGACAGCCCAAGCTACTGCTCTGAAACAACAACCCTAGCTGATCATTTACAACCCTAGTTGTTGAAGAAAATTTGTAAAAAAAAGTTGTGTTTTAAAAAAATTTGAAAACCAATCCTTTTTTAAAATTTCCCCTCATTTTGTCAAAATGTAACCAACATCTCTTCTTAAAGACGTCTTAAGAGTTATTTTTCTCCCCCATTAGTTTCCTCAAGGCTCCTTTGACATCCTTGTTCCTGAGACTGTAGATGAGGGGGTTTAGCATGGGTGGAAGGACACCATACAATATAGAAATGATCTTATCCTGATCCTGACTGGCCTTGTCCTGTGGCATCATGTACATGGAGATGGCAGTACCATAGAAGATGATCACCACAGTCAGGTGGGAAGTGCAGGTGGAGAAAGCCTTTTTTCGACCCTTGGCTGAGTGCATCTTCAGTACAGCTCTCAGGATACGGCCATAGGAGGCAAGGATGAAAGCAAAGGGTGCTAGGAGAGTCAGGGAACTGCTGGCCATCATAAACAATTCATTCAAGTGCAGATCATTGCAAGCAAGCTTAATTACAGCCAAAAGCTCACAGGAGAAGTGGTTGATGAGGTTGTGGCCACAGAACTCCAATGGGGTGGTCAGTGTTGGAATCACAGTAAGCAAAAAGGATGAGACCCAGGATATGACTGCAAGCTGGACACAGAACTGGGGACTCATTCTCACTGGGTAGCGTAGTGGGTCACCAATGGCTATGCAACGGTCATAGGCCATGACAGCTAGAAGAAGACATTCTACAACCCCCAAGTAGAGACCAGCACACATCTGAGCCAAGCACTGGTGCAGGGAGATGGCAGGAATCCTGACTAAGCAATTGATTAGTACTTGAGGGAGACTGGATGAAGTGTAACAGATGTCCAGGAAGGATAGGTTGCTGATGAAGAAATACATAGGAGTGTGGAGGTGGGAATCGTAATAAATCAAGAAGAGAATGAAGCTGTTTCCCAGCAAAGTGATAAGATAGGACACCAGGAGCATGAAGAAGAAGATGGCTTGGATTTTGGGGTACTCTGAGAGCCCAATCAGGATGAAATAGGTCACAGATGTGTCATTTTTTCCATCCATAGTCTTCCTTCACTATCTACACCACCAAAGAGGTGAAAAATATTGAACCACCAAATAGTTCTGACAAATATTTTGAATTTTAAGTGACAGGTTAGTTTTCATTGTCCATTTCAACCATCTAGCGAAAAATCTCCATCACCACTATCATCACAATAACTAGCATTTAAATGGTACTTTCAAGTTTGAAAAATGTTACATATATTTCATTTCATCTTTCAAACAATGTGAAAGGTAGGCACCAATTATTGTCTCTAATTTTAGATGAGGAAACTGAGGCTGAGAGAGGCTTACGACCTTGCCCAGGGACACCCTGCAACTGATCAAGTTAGTTCTTGAGCTTTGATTCTCTTGACTTTAAGTCTGGTATTATATGTCCTATGTCTCTATGACTGTATGAACCATAGCACACCAAAGTAGAGTGTACTTGTGAGTTCTTATGAACTGAAATAATCATTATCTGTTGTCCAAACTCCTGGGGATCATCTTCTCTGCACCTACCCAAGTAGGCTTAGCAATGTAGCATTAACTCTTACTTTGCTGCATCTTACATCTTTGAATCTGCCAGACATTCTATTGCAGGGATACATTAGTGAAGAGTTCATGGTGACGTCTGTGATGCAATTAAGTATTCCCTTAGGATATGGGAATCTGAATGGTATCACATAAAGAACATTGGCTATGATGTCAGATAATCAATTTCTAAATCTTGCATCTATGATTCCATCTATCATTTCAATAAATATTTGTTTAGTATTTCCTATCTTCTGGTCACCATCCTGGATGAAGAGATATAAAATACAGAAATGAAACAGTTCCTTTCCTTAAGGAGCTTATTTTTTTTAATCTGAGGAAGACAAATATTTAATATGTGACCCTGAGTAAATTATTTACCACGTTGGGTCACAGTTTGCTAATATGCAAAATGAAAAGGTTGAACTAGGTTCTCTCTTCAGTCCCTTTTAGCTCTAAGCCTTGATCTGGTCAATTTGGTGGGGACAATAACTGTGGCAATTCCCATTCAGCTACCCTTTGTAATCTCAGTGCATTGTAAAACTTAGAGAGTGAAGGGAGGATCTCTTGCATGGAAGTCACCACCTAGGTTCTAATCTTAGTCTTGAAACTAACTTGCTCTATGACCCTGGGTAAAACAGTTTCTTTCTCTGACTAAGTTTGGACTAGAATAGTCTATTTTAGGTCTGATATTCTATGATATAAATGATCTTACTGAACCTTGCAACAGCCTTATTGGGTACTAAATGCACATGAGGAGTTTGAAATAGACAGCTTACAAATATTCTTATGTGAACCAAACTAGGTAGCTGTTTATTTTTGGAATGCCATCCTCCTCAATGGGGCTCAACCTTTAGTCTTTTCCACATCCTTCACAAACATGCAGGCAATACCTTCTTCTGCTATGAGACAACTTAAATTATAGATAGGAAAGAAAAAAAAAGCCCTCAAAAATTCCCCTTAGTTGGGATCTTTGCCCTAAGGTAAAGGCTGCTTCTAGTGAAATGGAAATAGAGTTAAAAGTGGAGCTAAACTATCTGTGTTAGAGATTCAGCCCCTTTTCTAATTAGTTCTGGAACCTTAAGTCAACTCAATTACCCTCTTTGAGTCTGTCTCCTTATCGCTAAAATGGGAATAAATCACAATGCCATTCCTAATATATTATGTAGGTGCTACTATGTAGAGCCATTTAAAAACTCAAGCAAGATACTGGAAAATAAAATCTACAGAAAAATCTAATATATATATACATACATGTATATATACGTATACATATGTGTGTATACATGCATATATACAAAAATACACATGTACATACATACACACATACATTCACACACACATGTGTGTGTGTGAATGTGTGTGTGTGTGTGTTCTGGGCCAGTATTGCTTAGAGTCATTGGCACACAAAGTGGGGGGTCATGGAAAAGGTCATGAAAACATCAGGTCAAATCTGTCACAAGGATTCTAATCTCTTTTTGTATCCCAGGTTTTAAGTATAGTTTCTGGCAAGTAAGAAGGGCTTAATAAATGCTTATTTATTGACTAGTGACATTTGGCCATGTCTAGTATTGTTCCACCCAAATGTAGGATTTTCAAGTCTGGTAGATAATTCAGACACAGTCATTGAGATCATGTTGCTCAGAGAGAGCTTGTTTCTGAAAGGAACAAGAAATTCAAGAGAAGGCAAGGCTCTTCATGGAGGAGGCAGTCAACAGAGACCGTGTTTGAAATCATGAGAGTTGGATTTTAATTCTGAGTACAATAAACTCAGGGTGTTTTGAGTTAACTCATTTAACTTAGTAGTCTGTTTCCTCTGAGGGGGTTAGATGAGATGACTTTTGAGAGCCCTTATTCCTGTGCCTATGAGTCTGTATCATTTGGTCCTATAAACTTGGATTGTGCCTGGAATTCAGGAGCTCTAACTCCCAAACAAAGATTAGGACAGACAGTGTGGCAGATGCGGAGTGGTGAAGCCATCACTGCATTTGGCTTTAAGAGTTTGAGTCCAGCTCCACTCATTTCTTAGGTATGTGATGGCAGTCTAATCACTCACACTCTCTTGCTTGTGTGTTTCTCATTTGTAAAGCAAAAAAGTTACATTGGTTGATCTTAAGGTCCTGTTTAAATCTAGCATTCTATGAAGTTGAAAGAATATTAGATCTGGAGTCAGGAGACCTGAGTTCATAATTTACCTACCTAGGAACTTTATGACCTTAGGCAAGTCACTCCATTTTCTTAAGAAACATTTGCCTCATCTGTCAACTGGAAAATTATAATTGCAATGCTTTCCTCCTTGGCTTGCAGTGCAGGGAAAAAACATTTACAGCACTTTAAAAATACACACAAATGTAAAGTCATAATCAGACTTTCTGCCTTTTAAGGAAATCCAAGAGTGGTAGTCC
Organism: Potorous gilbertii; assembly: GCA_028658325.1. Taxonomy (NCBI): domain Eukaryota; kingdom Metazoa; phylum Chordata; class Mammalia; order Diprotodontia; family Potoroidae; genus Potorous; species Potorous gilbertii. The sequence goes on from JAQQSK010012248.1 coordinate 5,165, forward strand.
TCACCCTAATGGGGAGAGCAAATCCAGCCCATACCACAGGCATCCTCTGAAGCATCACTGATGTTTCAGGATACATCAAGGTTTGATGATAGTGTTTAGTCAAAGGCATAGTAGGGACAAAGCAACACAAAGGAAATCTGTCACCTACTGGCCCACCGACTGAGCTCGGTGAATGTTTCTTGCTCCATGAGGACCAAAGGGTTTGGTCTGGTTTGTATCTCTCTGTCTAGCCCTCATTGAAATCAGTTACTATCAATCAAAACACAGATACTTTGGAAGAGCAGGGCTGTTGTATGAGACTCACTGAAAGACAAATCATTTTCAAAGAATACAAATAAAACACTGACCTGTATTATGCCCCATGATTCAATTGTCTTCAGATACTTCAACAAGCAGAGAAGAAAGGAGAAACATGTCTCATCAACCCGACTTATGATTAGGCCATACTATTTGGTTTCAGATTCCAACTGGTTCTTGCCATGTTAAGAGAGATTTGGAGAAGGTGTAGCTCATTCAGAGTAGGAGTCATTTTGGGATACATAGGGATTTCATATATGAAGCAAGAGAGGGAGGGCATTCTATGTAAGCAGGGGGTTAATGCCATTGCCTTGGTCTACTTCTAAGGAGATGATGTCATCAGAAGGCATATTATAGGAACTTGAGAACAATGTAGAGTTGGACATTAGTGTTCATCTAACTCATCTCCTTCCTTTTCCAGATGAGGAAACCACAACTCAGAAAAGTTAGTGACTTACCCAAGGTCACATTAATAAGTAACAGATCTGGGTTTCAAATTCTGATTCTTTGACTACAAATTTGGGCCCTTTTCAGTGCACCTTACTTTTTTTTGTAAATTTATAGAATCACAAACTTGGAATTTTTACCGTTAAAATTTGGACCATTCATTTTCTCTCATATAATTGGAAATCACTCTAGACACAATTTAGTACAACTTTTCACTACTTGCAGAATGATCATACCAAAAACATTTCTGTCAAATGATTATGTAACATCTTGAAAATGTCCATGAGAATTCATTACATTGTGAAGAAGCCTACTGCACATCTGAGTTTTTAAAAATAATCAGCCAATTTCCTCCCCACCTCAATAACATAGCATTAAAGGATTATAACTTTTGAGAACTGAAAGGGAGCAGAAAGGCCCTCTTTTTTAGCACCCTAATTTTACTGATGAGGAAATGGAGGTGTACAGTAACCCAAAGTGAAGGGACTGCTCAGTGTCAGTCATGAATGAGGCCAGATCTTATGTCCCTGTATCCAGTGATCCTCCCACTGCACTGGTTCCTCATTTTTGCCATTGGAGCCACACAGAACAAATCCAATTTATCTTTCATATGACAGTCCTCTAGATATTGAAGACTGTGAATCTATCCCTGAAACTTCTCCAAATTGAACATTTCCAGTTCTTTTAACCAATCCAAATGCACCTGAGTTTTCTCCTTTTCCAAGATGCTTTCTGCCCCCTCCTAAAATCCCTTTTGTGTGTTTCTCTTCCTCCTTCCCCTTTAGAATGTAAGGCTCTTAAGGCAGGGGCTGCCTTTTAAAAAATTATTTGTACATCCAATGCTTTGCACATAGTAATGGTACATGATAATCACTTAGTAAATGCTCATTAATTCAGCCTCTTATGAATGTACTACAGCTTCGACATTCCTTTCTAACTATATAAGGCAATGAAAAATATTCTCAAAAAGAATTATGTGGTTTTGTCATTAATCAATTAATTCCGTTTCATCAGGCAAATAATTCTGCTTGGGGAAAGAACACATCTGAAGCAAGCTGGGCAAATGAACAAGTCACTTCATGCTTTGTGGTCAGTCCATCAACTCAAGCTGACATTGCCTCTCTAGACTGGTTGACAGATATGCCAGTTACATAGTGCCTACTAAAAATGGTTGGGCATAGACCTGGAAGCCTAGGCTGACTGTTTTTGAAACAGTGCAATTTAATTCCTAGAGTGTTGGACTTGGAGTCAGGACCATATGTGTCCTGTTCGCAACTCTGAGTTTTATTACTTGTGTGCCTATGGGAAAATCAGTAGGTTTCTTTGAGCCTCAGTTTCCCCATCTGTAAAATGGGTCAATAATAGCTTTCCCCTTATTATAAGCCTCAAGTGAGATGATTTTAGTGGCCAGGGCATGAGTTTCAGTTTCGTCACTGACATGCTGTAGGGCTGCATTTAATCTGTCTTATCTGTGACTTTCATTTTTCTTGAAAGTAGGGAGTTGAACTCAGCATTTTCTAAGATCATTCTTAGCTCTGATCGTTTAAGTCATAAGGTCACTTCCATTTCTGTATTTTTCTTTCTTTGAAGGTCCCACTGATTTCTGACATCCTATGACATCTCTAATGCTTACTGCCTGTGGACTTTAACAACAAATCAAACCTCTGAGCCTCTGAATTATGGAATTTGGCAAGATGGCCTTTAGTTATTTTCTAACTCTAGATCCAATTTGATGACTAATTGAAATCTGAAGTCTATTGCAATTCTAGGTATTCAGTTCTACAGTTCTGTGTCTTAAAAGCACTCCCTGTTCTGTTCTCCATTATAACACTATGCTCAACACTAATCTCTTATATTCTATTTTCTAATAGTTAATGTTCTAAAGTCCCTCCATCTCTGACATTTTATTGTTTTATGACTATGAACCTTCTAAGAAGGTACTGCTCTCACTCTCATTTGCAGTTTTCTGTTATGTATATATAGTCGTTGCCTTCTATGCATCTCCCTCCCAAGGCTTTCTTCTCCTTACTCTTTTTATGTCTTACCTAATTTCACAGGCTAAATTTCACTTACCTAAATTTCACTTACCTACATTTCACAGGAAGAGGCAAAAAGAAACATGAAATCAGCCCTATTTCAATATCTTTTCCCACTTCCATAGTTCCATTCCTTGTCAAGATTCTCATGAACACTCACCTCCAATAGAAATTCTCCTTCAAGCATGACTAGCCCATCTCCCCAGGTGCATCATGGGTGCATCCTTAGAACCTGCCAAGAGAAGAAAGTGGATGACATCTAGATAGATTCCCAAAGCCAAGTTCTTGTCCCTTCTTTTCCTTTAGTTTCTCTTCCTGTAACATTTGTAAAGGAATCCTTCTGTAAAGAGAGGCTAGCCCTTGAATTAAGCCAGAGGGAAAGGAGGAAAATAATTAGGGAAGGAGGCAAAGATGGCCTTCATTTCTCTTTACTTTCTCCAGGGACTGTGGGAGAGACCTCTGAGGGATCAAGGCCTCATTAAAATCAGGAGTATTTCAATTGGCTTGGGAATAAAAAGTAAACTTTCTGGCTCAGTCATTAGGGGAGAAGTTTTGGAAGATGAAGTTATAAAATCAACTCAAAGAAAAAGTAATCAGCTGTTCAGAAAACACCTTGTGACAGCTAAGGTAGAAGGGAGAGAGAGAGAGAGAGAGAGGGAGGGAGGGAGGGAGGGGGAGAGAGAGAGAGAGAGAGAGAGAGAGAGAGAGAGAGAGAGAGAGGCCATGTCATGAGAGAATAATAGTTTATCTGTGGGAAAAACTGAATCAGAGAACATCAAAAGACAGAGACTGAAAAGACTCTCAATATGTAAGGTATTAGAATTTGAAGAGACCATAGTTCATAGAATTTAAGATTTGGGATGCACCCTAATTCCAAGTTAGTTAGAGTTGGGAGATACCTTAGAACATACTGCATCAGAAATGGGTGTGACTTCAGAACATGGAATGATGGATCTTGGAGTGCCCTTGAAACATAAAATACTAGAGTTTGGAGGGAACTTAAAACACTGGATGCCCAAAGGGAGAGAAGTCACAGAATGTGAAATGGCAGAGCTGAGAAAGGCCTTACTAATTCTCTGGTCAATAGTCCTCATTCTACAAAGGATTAAGCAAATGCAGAAGAGCCTAGCCCAGAGATGCCAAGTAAGAGCCTGTTCTAGATCCCAGGGTCTCCTGACAGTGAGTCCCAAGTTGTTGTCTCTGTATCATACTGATCCTTCCTGGCTTGGTTCTGCTTGTCGAAAATTTTAACATATGTCATTTTAATTTATATAAAAATGCTGATAATTTTCAACATTTGAGCTAGGTAGTGCACTTGACAGGATGCTAGGCCTGAAATCAGGAAGACTTGAGTTCAAATTCAGACTCAGACACTTACTAGCTGGGTGACCCTGGGCATTTCATTTCATCTCAGTTTCCTCAGAGTCTATGGGTTTATTTTCCTGAGATCTTTGAGTTTATCAAATACTAGTCTAATGAGAGCATTGAATGCTCTATATTTTTGTGACTAGTATTTTTTATTGATCATCTCTTTATTTCTAAACCAGTAACATATTTTTTTGTTGATTGATGCTTGATAGTGTAGTTTGGATGCCATGGATGGAGTTCAAGACCTGAAGTCAGGAAGACTTCGCTTCCTTAATTCAAATCTGACCTCAACCACTTACTAGTTATGTGACCCTGGGAAAGTCAATTAATCCTATTTGCCTCAGTTTCCTCATCTATAAAATGAACTAGAGAAGGAAATGGTAAACCACTCAAGCATCTTTGCCAAGGAAACCATAAATGGGGTCACAAAGGGTTGAACATGGCTGAAATAACTGGACAGCAAGAACAAAAGTAGAATTTGAGATCTAGGCCCTTTTTATTTCCACTTTTTTCATTATTTGCTTTGATACTCATTGTTCTTTTATTTCTCCAAATGAATTTTATTAATGTTTTTCTAACTTTAAAAAGGAATCCATTGGCTGCTTCATTTGGCATAGCACTGATTAAGTAAATTAATTTAAATAGTTCACAATTTTTAATATCTTAGTTTAGTAGGATCATGAAAGATGACTATTTCTCAAAGTATTTAGGTCTGTATTTGTGTAAAGAATTTTTTTCTAGTTGTATTCATATAGTTTGTCTGCATTTTGATCCATAGATATTCTGTGGTTATTTTAAATGTAAATTCTCTTTCTATCTCTTCCTGCTAGGTTTTATTCATAATATATAGACATGCTAATGATTTCATGGTTTTATTTTATATGTTGCAACTTTCCTGAAACTATCATTGCTATTAATTGACCTTAGTGTTCTCTAAACATACCATATCATCCAGAAAATATGATAATTTCGTTTTCTATGCTTGTCCCCTCATTTTTCCCTCATTGATACAGCTAGCATTTTCAAGCACTATATCAAACAATAGTGGTAACAATGAGCATCTTTTCTTTACTCCTTGTCTTATTGGGAGCCTCTAATAAATTTCCGTCGCATATAATGATATCTTACATAGACACTTATTTTTTTAAGAAAAGGTTAATGTATTCCTAGGTTTTCTAATTTTCATTAACAGAAATGTTGATGATAATTTGTCAATAGCTTTTCCTACATGTAATAGAATGGTTTTTGTTGTTTTTGTCATTAATATGTCCAACCCATTATGTTTATAATTTTCCTATTAGTGTATCAGCCCATCATTGTTGGTAATAATCCAAACTGGTGAATGTGCATATAATCTTTGCAGTATGATTCTGTAACCTCTTTGCTCATATGTTATTTAAAATTGTTGCATGAATATTCATTTAGGAATATTAATTCATAGTTTTCTTCCTCTGCTTTAACTCTCCCTGGTTGTAGGTATCAAGATCATGTTTGCAACAAAGAAGAAATTTCATCGGATCCCTTATTTCCCTATTTGTTCAAATAATTTCCTTAATATTGGAATCAATAATAGTGACCGTTCATATAGTACTTTAAGATTTGCAAAGTGCTTTCAGTGCATCATTTCTTTTAATCTTCTCTGCTATTACTTTCCCCATTTTAAAGATGAAGAAATTGAGGCAGACGGAAATTCGATTTTCCCAGGGTCCCACAGTTTTGACCCACCAATTTTTAATTTTAATTTTAATTTTGTTTTTTGGTAAATTCAACCCATAAAAGGTAACAGAAGTAGGAATTCACCAAAGCACAAATCACCTGAAGGTTGAGTTTCTGAAGCTTTTGCAGAATGACTAAATTCTGTGATTTCTGTGGGACACATGAAGGCCATGTCTTGGACAGTAAAATAACACAAGGTATTCTCATTTATAGTGAGACAGACTGACCATCCTTGAATTGCCCATTGTAGACTTGAAGTTGGCACTCTGTCCCAGTCCTGTCATTTCTTGCCAACTATTCTGATATTGACTGCTCTAGATTTTTGTCATTGCAGATTTTTAGTAGGGCAGTGACTATAGTTGTTCTTCAGTTATGTCCCACTCTTTGTGACCCCATGGTCTATAATACATCAGACCCTTCTATCCTCCACTGTCTCCTGAAGTCTGTTCAAGCTCTTATTCATTGCTTCCATGATACTACTACCCATCCATCTTATCCTCTGCCATCCCCTTTTGCTTTTGCCTTCCATCTTTCCCAACCTTAGAGTCTTTTCCAACAACTCCCATTTTCTCATTATGTAAACAGAGTGTTTAAGCTTCAGCATTTGTCCTTCTGGTGAATAGCCTGAATTAATTTCTTTAAATATTGGTTGAATTGATTTCCTTGGGTCGATTTCAAACCCATTTTTACATTGCTAAAAAAATTTTTAGTGAGAGGAATGTGATTGCTTCTTTTTGAAAATTTTGGTTGAAAACTTTGTGATGCTTTGACTTGAAGTTCCGGTTTTGAATTCAGTTTATTGTGATATTTAGTTTTCACGTCTTTCATAGCTGAAAAACAAACCTTAGAAAGACAAGTCAATTCAGATAAGAGGAGCCCATTGCAGTTTTTACTAATGTGACTCACGTTTTAACAAGTGACCCA